>JAOWBH010045854.1:0-15366 GCA_028566215.1 Silene coronaria
ACTCACTGTTTTTTATTATCGACTCAATGGTTTTTTCGGCTCGTAAATCTCAAAAAACCATGTTTGTTATGGCTAACTTTATAATCGTGTAGAAACAAAGCTGAGTTTTATTATTGTTATTATATCAACTTGTAATTGATTTATTAACGACTTTTTTAAAAAGTGGTTTATGTATGGCTAAAACTGACATAACTCGCTACCAGGGGAAATATTGAAAGTATTAAATTTAGAAAAATTTGAAACTTGTCATCAGAAATCGCTCCATAAATGATTGGTATAAAGTCATTCACTCCATGGTTTCGAGTAAAATTGTTAAAAATATTAGTAAGGATTAGAGACTAGGAGCGTAAATAAGGTTATCGTAACAAAGTAGTTGAATCACCAACTTTATATTAAATTGAAGCAACTGAGTAACCCAAAAGCTTTGCAACAACTTTCTTTTTCACTTATATTTTTTAAATTTATGATCCGAAAAACAGATGAAAAAAAACGGAGTAACTCAAACTTTTTCGATTTGTAATGTGGTAATTATGATCAATCCTATCGTTTTGGTTAAAATTTCCTTGTACACACATAATAAATTCTAATATTAAATCGATTTACAAGGTGGTAAAACCGAAGCATATAAATAATAGCGACCATAAGTGGATTTATTTACGATATCATTTTTTTACCAATCTGTCACATATGTAGTTTTATTTACCAATATGTCATGTAGGTGCCATTTTTTTTTTACCAATATGGTCATTTGGCCGATATTATCATATGCATATTGACGAGTTTAATTAATGTCATATTATATTCAATTAGTCTTGCTTGTGACGGGCCGGATCTTGTGACGGGTAGTTTGTGAGAGAAAATGGGTAGAGGGAACAAAGGAGGGACAAGGAGGGACCCCCCATGTACTTCTCCACTCACCCTAAATGAGTTTTTTGTGAGAGGAAACGGTATCCGTCTCTTACAAGAGACGGATACCTCCCGTCACAAGTAAGAATTTGTGTATTATATTTTGTATATAGATTCCGTATACATACAACAAAAACGGATATACCTATCATGCAAAAATATTCGTCTGGTAAGGATGGGTCAAATGGGGCTTGGGTATCATGGCTTCAGATTTCAGAGCATCTGGTCTGGCTATTGGGTCCCAAATTTCTAGCAGGCTGTGTAAGGGACCGTCACATAAAACAACAGAAGCCTTAAAAACAGGTGTATATGTAGTCAGTGGCCGACGTTCTTGGTTTGCTGGACTTAAACAGTAATAAGGCAACTTGAGTGTTGGACCGTAGCCACCCAGTGGCGGACTCAGGAATTATCGACATGGGAGGCACAATCAAAAAAATTTATACTAAAAATATATATAAACAAAGAGAACATAAAATACGATTAAATAAATTCCATCGTCTACACTACATATCAAAATAATTTTAACAAAAACTTATAATCTAAGACTTAATCTAAATAAATTCCATCGTCTCACTTATGACGGGCACTATCCGTCACTAGCTTGTGACGGATAGTTGCTCTCTCACAATAAGACAAGTAGGAGGATAAATGGGTAATCCATTTTCCCCTACTTGTCCTCCCACTTGCCTTATTGTGAGAGGGACATTATTCGTCACAAGCTTGTGACGGATAATGTCCATCACAAGCAAGATGCTTTGTTAGCCTTATTGCCTTAACACAAAAGTTCAACAATTGAGAGTTGTGGACAGTGGACTTGTGGTCCTTGTGAAGATTCTTCTTTTTAGCAACTTATCACTTTAACCTTACTCATTAGACCATCCCCAAGCAAGGTCGTGACACCTTGCTTGGTCATGATAATTGTGTAATTAAGGTTTGCTAATTTGTGACCAAAAAATGGTCAATTTGTGACCAAATACATCAAAAGGTCAATTTGTGACCACATTGGAACAAATCGACCTTCTAATTGACCATATTTATGACCATATGTGTGACCATATTTGGGATTAAGAGTAAAACCGGGTCGCGACCTAATTAGCGCGACCTTTGCTTGGGGATGGTAATGACACAATTAAGCTTTTGTTAATTTGTGACTAAAGGTGGTTAATTTGTGACCATATTAGAACAAAATTGATCTTCTTATTGACCTTGTATGTGCACAAAATTAACCTTCTTAATTGGCCTTGTATGTGTACAATTGACCTAGGTCGCAACCTTCTACTTGAGAGGGTAAAAGTAAGTCAAGATAAATAAATTGAGATTAAGAGTAAAACTGGGTCGCGATTTAATTAGCGCGACCTCTGCTTGGGGCTGGTCTTATACTACTTCAAAAAACCTAAATAATTCAATGGAATAAAAAAAAAGTACTAACATATTCAAGAAACCATGGATATTTCCGGGCATGGTTATAGAAAACGTGTTGTTTGTTGGACATCAACTAGACCTAGTGCGTATTATCAAAGGGATTATTTTTTAATTAACTAGTCAATTAAGAGAACATGGCTAGTTGATCATTATCATATCATTATTAATCCTTGTTAAGTTGTTATAGGATAACCAATTGACGTAGCAAAATGATTAATATATGTATAATCCACCAACTCTTTAAGACATTTCTTTTCTACCAAATGGTAAAAAAATAAAATGAGGATATTCTAAAGGAAGTTGACGTGTAGATATATAGAGATTAATAAACTACGGAAAAACGAATTTTATATTAGACTGTTTTATACATCCACTGTTCCAATTATTTGTTCAACTTTGATTAAAATAACTATTACAAAGAATAGAAAGAGCAAACAAAAAATTGAGACAAAGGGAGTAATAAAAATATGTCATGAGATCCGATGGATTGAACTATTCATCAAAAAGGGTCGAAATAGAATTTAAACTAATGTATTTGTAACGCATAGTTCTAAAAAGTCGATGACTTAATTAGTTCTTACTTTTTTAGATTTAATTTCAGTTCAGTTTATTTCAAAACTAATAAGTTTATTTCATTTCGACCAGTTCTATTGTGATTCAAAAGAACATGATCTACGCATGGATGATTCACGATTGGACGATAAATATTTAAACTAATGTATCTGTATGTACCGCATAATTCTGAAAAGTCGATGACTTAATTAGGTCTTACTTTTTTAGATTTAATTTCAGTTCAGTTTATTTCAAAGCTAATAAGTTTATTTCATTTCGACCAGTTCTATTGTGATTCAAAAGAACATGATCTACGCATGGACGATTCACGGTTGGACGATAAATATTTAAACTAATGTATCTGTACCGTATAATTCTGAAAAGTCGATGACTTAATTAGGTCTTACTTTTTTAGATCTAATTTCAGTTCAGTTTATTTCAAAACTAATAAGTTTATTTCATTCCTACCAGCTCTATTGTAATTCAAAAGAACATGACCTACGCATGGACGATTCACAATTGGACGATAAATATGTTCCTTTATTCTCCTCACATACAACACTTATAACAAAAGAAAAAATAAAATAAAACAAAATTGAACCCTAAAAAAATAATACTTTTATTCTCAATGAATATTTTAAACTCAACTATACTTTAATTAATTATTTTTCTTTTCATTAAGAAAAAATCTCTCCAATTAATTGTAGTGTAAATAATAAATAATAAATGATATTCAAAGTTTCAAACCCAATAGTAGTGCTAAGGAAATAACAAAAGAAAAGATAAAATAAAACAAAATTGAACCCTAAAAAAAATAATACTTTTATTCTCAACGAATATTTTAAACTCAACTATACTTTAAATAATTATTTTTCTTCTCATTAAGAAATAATCTCTCCAATTAATTGTAGTGTAAATTAATAAATGATATTCAAAGTTTCAAACTCAATAGTAGTGCTAAGGAAATAATACGCGGCTAAGTAATAAGAATAATACAACCACGACAATATTATGCTATAAAACTACATGTTGGAACGTTATTGTTTCATACAAAAAATTCAAACACAAAGTGATTAATTATTTTTCGATAAAAACATAATATAAATTTCTCGAGTTAATTATATTTTAAGAGCGAGAACAATGGCTGATGTTGGTGAAGAGAAGAAGCACCATTTCCTCCACCGCAACAAGGATAATAAAGACGAGACACCCAAGGAAAAGGATCCCGAAAAGGATTTGAAGAAGCACAAACACCTTGAGAACCTCGGCAAGGCTACCGCCATTGCCGCCGGTGCTTATGCATTGGTATTTTTTTTTTTCCACTTTTCTTTTTTTCAATTTTGCGAATGTAAATGGCATGACTATTAGAATATATTAATATTCTTGTATTATAATATATTCTAATAATGACTAATATTAAGTCATGTAAAGTTAAAACACGCTACATTTATTAAAAAAAATACACATAAAATTGTCAAATTATGACTAGTGGTAAAAAATAATAAGCTCGAAATATTATACATGGTTGTAACTTGTAAAGGATAAATTAAGGAGGAGATTGCGAGATCTAAATAAGAAAAATCAATAATTACTCAATATAAATTAAATAACTGACATTTTTATCTTGATAAAATAAATGACGGAAAAATTAGATAACAAAAAACAATCCGTTACATAAAATTAAATAACAAACATTTTTATCTTGATAAAATAAATAACGGAAAAATAAGATAATAAAAAACAATCCGTTACATAAAATAAAAAAAAAACGAACATTTTTATCATGAAATTGTCTCATATAATACAAATTTCTGCATCAAATATCAGCAAATTAAATAACTTATAATATGATTATTGTATACAGCATGAGAAGCATAAGGCAAAGAAAGACCCGGAGAACGCGTCGAAACACAAGGTAGCCCAAGAGATCGCAACCACGGTGGCTGTCGGAGCCGGTGGTTTAGCGTTTCATGAACATCACAAGAAGAAGGAAGCTAAGAAGGAGTTGAAGGAAGCCAAAAAGGAGTTGAAGGAGCAAGGCAAACCCTAATTTCAAAGCTAATATTTATATTAATTAATTATAATCCTAATTTGTACTATTGTTTAATTTGTTTTTGTCTTGTTTTTACTATTTGATGTGTGTATTTTACATTTTTAGTGTTTTTACTAAAGCATTTAATTATTATTAGTAACTTTTATTCAATCACGTGTTTCTTGTAACCGTTATTCTTATTTGTAACGAAAAAAAAAACTTTTAACTTCTTAAGCCTCGCGTATAATATATGAGATTCGAAAGTGTCCATCGACCAACATACCATACAATAACATACCGGCTATTAATCTATTATATATGATCGCCATTTACGATGTTCTTTTTTCTTCCTAAAGTCGATATGAAATATGAAATTCTTGTATGGAAATTCAGTTCACATAATATAATTCATTAATTAATTAAAATGAATTTGGTATAAGTACAACTTGTTTGGCAAAATTAAATTGAAATTATAAAATAAGTTTTGTATGTTTTTATCATACCCTACATAATATGGGTAGGTGTTAGTGTCACCTTCTGACATGCACGTGGAAATTCTTCCCAACATATATGTCCATATGACGGGAGTGTGAATGTTGTGTATTGCAAACCTCCTTAAACCAATGAGGCAATGATAGTGGTTGTATATGCGAAAATTATTTACTTTTAAATAAATTACCTCTCATAGAATATAGAAAACTCTGGAAAGAGTAAATATGGTTTCAAATATACTTTTAGAGAATCGTGTAAAAATTAAAACATCATATAGACAGATAAAATAGCACGAGCTCAAAAGTAAATCAATGAGAGTTAGGGGCAAAACGGATAGCAACAGCGTATGTATAAACGCTACTTTCACACAATAAATATGCATCAAAGCCTAATATCGACTTGGACTAGACACAAAAAGAAGTTTCAGACCCACCCCTTGTTGGTGGCCTACAAAATAAAGGGTGGAGCTCCTATAACTTATGGGAGAACAACACGAAAGGCGATATGGCGACATGATGTGAGTCTCATGGTAGACCCTAATGGGACACATCGTGTGTTGGCCTAATCAAATGGGTACTTATGTGGTCAAGGCTACTAAATTTCGATCTATCCTTAAATTTAACATCAATTATCGTTGATGTCAGTGGTGGAGCTAAAATTTGACATTAACGAGGCGACCAGGAAATAATATAGGACAAAATGAAAAAAAAAAATTTAACTAAAATCTACCATATTTTCATTTTTTAGCGGGGGTGAGCGCTTTTGCTACTCTGGCAACTCTGCTAAATAGCCCCATAAATCCGCCACTGAAAACTTAAGGGAGAACAACACAAAAGGCGATATAGCGACGTGGATCTCAAGGTAGACCCTAATGGGGCATACACATGGTGTGTTGGCCTAATTAAATGGTCACTCATCTGCATTCGATTATGGATTATGCCTACTAAATTTCGATCTATTACTATCCTTAAATTTAACATCAATTGTCGATGGCACGATAGTTATATATTATCGTCACACAAGAAGCTAATTATATTATTCAAGCTTGTGACGGGTCACAAATATTTAATCAACTACTAGCAATTATAAATGACTTGGTCAACAATTTTAAACTATATAATTGATTAGTTGACATGTAAATCCAATCATGTAAACATACATCGTGATGACAACCACTCTCCTAAGACAACTAACAAAAGACTAAGTACATACTTAAACAAATTAAATTCTCAACTAACCAATAATCAATGGATAAAATATTAAAAAAATACAAAAAATACGTGTATGCCCAATTATAAAATCAGCCTTGTTTTGAGACCATATTATAACATTGCAAAACTCATAAGAAAATTATTGCAAGAGAATTAACATGGCTGAAAATGAAGAACACCACCACCACTTCCACCACCACGAGAAGACGGCCGAGGAAACCATCGAAGATCTCGAGAAGGAGGTGAAACATCACAAGCATGTCGAGCATGCTAGCGAGGGTTTTGCTGCGTCTGCTGGTGCTTATGCTCTGGTAATTAGCTTATCTTGACTTTCAAGTTTCCTACCTCTATCTAGTTTGATCATTTTAGAAACTTGCTCTTTCTGTTCCGATCATTTATTTATCGTTGATTAAAATAAACTAGCTAGGACCTATGAGAACTTAGATGTAAGAAGTTGTTGTAGCTTAAACATGAGTCTTAGTTCAAGACTTGAGAATACAGCAATGTTAAAACTCGTGAAAAAGAGCTTTAAGGCCTTAATATAATGTCTTACCCGACTCAAATCTGAATTAAATCGGATGATATACCCCAAATAAGTTTGAATTAGGTTTATTTTCAAAATCAAATGACGGTCTTATGTTCAAAATCAAATGACGGTCTCTCACTAATTTATTGAGAGACCAATATTTCGTACCTATTTAATTGTTTTTTGTACCCCTATTATTGTTGATGGTACCATAGTAAATTCTTACATATTTATATAATAGATGTACTCATTTTATTTTGTCATCATTATTACCTATTTTACTAGCTTTAGTACCATTTTTTCTTAATATTATACAATAGTTTCTCAATAAAGCTTATTGAGAGACCGTCTCTCAGGAGATCTACTCTTCTCTTTATACTCATTGACATGTGAATTTCCAATTTAAAAAAAAAAAACATTAACAATATTTTTTTTTTATCTTAGACAAATTTGACTAATCAATCTAACTAATAAATATCATGTAGAATGTATTTCATTTATCTTAATTATTTGTTTATTTTTGACTAAAAATTTACTTACAAAGAATAAAGAAAAGATAAATAAATGGTTGAGATCGACAAAATAAGTATGAACATGCCTATATAAAATTTCACAAATTCTTATTTGTGACGGCCAATATTCGTAAGTAAAACCCACATAGGTAGATAAGACAAATCATTTGTAACTCAATCCCTAGGCACTTTAATTTTTATCTTATCTACCTATATGGGTAATTCTTGACCCGTCATAAGCTTATGACGGATATACCAGGGAGACTTACTGGTAAAAGTTTGTCCTAATGTTTTAACTTCAAGGAATTACCTACATTTTGTTGCATTATTAACATGTCTAAAAATGAAATTGGACAGCATGAGAAACATGAAGGACACAAGATCAGAGAAAAGCTAGCGGTTACGGTGGCGGCGGGAGCCGGAGGAGTGGCATTACATGAACACCATGAGGTTAAAGAAGCCAAGCATGACCTTAAAGAAGAAGAGAAAAAACAAAACCCTCATCATCATCACCACTTATTTGGTTCTCATCATGATGATGACAAAGAGTAATTAAATTAATTATTTGGCAATATTATTGCTATAAATTTGATATGTTTTCTTAATTAATTTACTTCAATAAATGACTATTGTCATTGGTTTTTTAAGTTTTCTTCGAATTTATTGGTAAATCATGTAAACGGGTCTGAACTGCACCCGGGTTTCTTCTTATTCACCATGTATGTTCAATTATTGTATTATTGTTGCCTATATATACTTTTATGTTTGAGTTTTGTTATAGTTGTGTAATGTTGGTTTTGTGTCACATTTTATTAATGTATTATACTTTATATACTATATTTGTTGTAATTTCTTGTGGATTGTTAAATTAGATTATATTATATTATAATAAACCTATGTATAACCGAGTTAATAGTTTATTTATAATTTAACGATTTTTTTGGTGATTAATATAAAAACAATGTTAGATTAATTATAAAAGGTGAAATAAGTATTCATTCAGAGTGATATATTAATCGACAATACGTCCTAATCATTTGTTTCCTCAAATTTATTTTTTTAAAGTAAAAGATCAATTCATTAATAACCGTTAATAAATTAGCAAACGACACTTACAAAAGATAGGTGTAACTATAATCGAAACAAATCTAAAAAAGGCCACTGGCCAAATTCCTTTTGCAAAACTAAGGATCTCAAAACATGATAAGACAATGCAAAACATGTACTATGGATTTTTGTTATTAGGAGAAAAACGTAACTTGTAGTATAAAAGCAGTAAGTAATCTTCGGTAGTTCCAAGTTTCTATCTCCGTTCCACCTTTGCTTGATGAACACTAATATGCTCTTCTGGCCCTATTGGTATCTAGTGAATTGATCAAATGTGAGCTAGGGGTCGGCCGGTCAGGGTCGGACATGTACCGGACAAGTGGACTTGGAGCGACTTTGTAAATTTTTGAAAATGCCTCGTTTGTACCCACTAATTTTGCTTTAGAGATGGGTCTAGTTCCCGTTCCCTTGACAGTAGACCTGTTAAACTGGTCGGGTCGTGTCAAATACGGGTCGGGTCGAGCACAGGTCGGGTCATACGGGTCTCGGGTCGGGTTAGGGGTCAGAATACGGGTCAGAGAAAACTTTATAGTGTCTTATTTTATCTTTTTTCAGCCAAAAAACATACTTTTTAAATTTAAATATTACTCATTATATTCACTATTTTATTCATTATTTTATTATTTAATGATATAAAATTGACTTTTAATTATTTTTTTAATAAAAAATATTAAAATAATATTTTTTATATTTATTATTTCAAATATAATATAAAATTAATAATATTTTAATAATATTCTTAAGTTATCATTGACCCATTGGATCAAACAGATCGGATCGGAATTCGGCCTTAAAATAACGTGTCATTTCGGGTCGCGGGACAAGATTTATGGGTCTTTAACCCTAAAAATGGTCCGGTCGGGTCGAGTTTACGGGTTGGGTAATGTTTTGACAGGTCTACTTGACAGTCTACAAACATTCACGTACCTCTTTGGGCTTGATAGTTAATATTTGATAGTTTCGCTTTGGGCTTGATAGTTGATAGTGGGCGTGGCTTGTCGAGTGTTTGGGCCTTGGATCATAAATTATTTATTTAACGAAAAACTAATACGGAGTATTAAAGAAAAGTTCTACGTGATATTCTTGTAATTTTTTTTTTTGAAAATGTCCCCTTCATCTTTTAAAATATCATTGGAACGATTGAAAACTTCTTATAATACACAAAAAGCTCTATTTCATCGTTTTTATCTGTTTATTTTATGCACTTTCTTTTGAATTTTTGGCGATAAATTAGTTATGAACGACATCATCGTTAGGATTAGGCAAATAAAGTATCAATAGGAAACACCCTAAAACCTAATCAAAATTATAGTAAATCCATAAACACAACTCTAAACTAAACAGATTATTAGGAAATCCCTAATTAGATCCGTCAGGTTTTGGGGTCATTATTACCCTCAAACTCCCCACCAGACATCAAGTGTTTCACCTCTAGACCCCGACTCGCTAATATATTGACGAGACCCCGTACTATCAAAATGACAACTAACAAATTCAAGATATAATTCCACGAACTATTATATATAACGGTTATAAGTTATAGAATTGTGAGACGTTTTAGCTTTAGAGTAGACGATCACTCAGAAGACTACTTGCTAAATTTGGCACGTCTTGTACCACGATCTGATGGAAGAGTAACTTTTTAGGCATGAAATTATCGGTCTAAAGTAGAAGCTTATCGCCCGTGGGACGGTTAGCATGCCACAGTGGTTTAGTGGATCTTAATTAGTGGCCACAATGTTGATTAAACCAACGAACTTGTAATTACTTAGTGCGCACATACTACTATGTCGTGCCCTTTTTTTAACTCGTCCGTCCCGGTTAATTGTTGTTCTTTGATTTTGGCACAAAGATCAAAGAAAGAGGAAATGGTCAATTATTAGATGAGAGTGGATCAAATTAGAACTGGCAAACGGGTCAATCGGTTTGGGTAATATCGGGTCTGAAGGCTTTAGGACAGGTTGATTCGTGTCTTGAGTTCGACTATTGGGTCGGGTTATTCGGGTCGGGTCAATTTGTCAGGTCTAGATCAAATTGAGTATGAAAGATAGAATTGCTCATGTCTCTTGCAATTCTAAAGTAGAAAGAACAACAATTGACCGAGACATCTTATTAAAATAGAAAAGCACAACAAATGACCGAGATGAAAGGAGTAATTTTTAACGTGATTTCCTTTGTTGGTGTTTGTTTGACACAAACAAAGGGAATGAGATTTCATTACCCTTCAACCACCTTATTCACCTACCGCCACACTTGCGACTACCACCAAAGCACCACCACCACCACGACGCCACCGCACCATGACGCCACCACCACCACAGCCACCACACCATCCACCACCAACACCACATCACCGCCGTCACCATGATGCCACCACCACCACAACCACCATCAAAGCATCACCACCACCACGACGCCACCACCATGACGCACTACCACCACAACAACCACACCATCCACCACCACAACGCCACCGCCACCACACCATCCACCACCACGCCACCGCCACCAAGCCACCAAGCCACCACCATGACGCCACTACCACCACACCATCCGCCACCACCACGCCACCATCGCCACCAAGCCACCACATTGGGGTAGGGAGATGGTGGCTGCAATCATTTTTTAGTAGATAAGTGGTTGTTATGTTGTGGTGTATGTTAGTGGTAGGAATAATGTGAGTGAGTGAACCATTATTCATTTTTTGATATAACCAAACAACAAGTTTAGTTTTAGGTAATCACTTACCTTTCCCCCTCTTACCGTTTCTGATTTTCTTTCCCTTTCCCTTTCCCTTTCCCTTTCCCTTTTCCTTTCCCTTTCGCTAAGTATTTAAACAATAAATATTTATTATGTGAAACAGTCTTATTCTGCGACTATTTGATGAAAGGAATGTAACAATGAGGAAATCAACAAAAAAGTTTGGTGACATGCACTCAACTCACTAGACATAAGCTTAGTCAAGAATCACAAGGTAGCCTAGGGAATGCCAATATCTTTGTAAAATTCGAAAACAACAACCTTAAATCTTCTTTTTTAGCATGGACAAATCCTAGAATCTTAGGGTATGCATGAGTGTAATGCAATTTGACTTTTTTACCCTTCCTTTTACACCACAAGTTATCTTTTGAAAAGGGTAATCTTGGAAATACCAATTTAATGGTTTTTAAACTCTTTCTTTTGTCCAAGAATAATCAACCGTATACGGTACAAAAAAACAAAAATAGTCTCATAAAACATGCATGCGTATTCATGAAAGTTAGATTTGAGTGTTGGCTTTATGCAATTATGCTAATTAAATGAGTTTTTGTATGATAAATTTAGTGAATTTTGATTGTATATACATTAACAATGTGGCAGTAAGGATTGTATTTAAGGAGTTAAAAACCTTATAAATATGATATTAAGATAGGAATTTAAGACAAAATTGTACAAAAAATGATGCAATTAATTACAATATTAAGTATTAATTTCCTCTTTTAGCTCCTTATATAAAACCCTTAGGGTTGTATTTATCATTTCCGTTTAAATTATCCAATGTTACGATAAATAGACCTATAGACATCTTTTTACTTCACGTGTCACTAATTAAAGTTACACGGAATATCATATTGATGTGTAATAAATGTAACATATACGATATTTTTGTCGTATAATACTACTACTACTACTACTAATAATAATAATAATTTTGCTTAGACGGATTCAGAAGTTTTATGTATCCCAGGATGTTGGGGCTCGGGCGGCGCCTTTTATTTTTACTAGACTTAGTTTTGCTATAGCTAAGAGAGTGGGGGGCCCAGATAGTATCTCGGCTGCCCACCAATTTCTTGTAAATATTTTCTTTTGATTCTAATAAAACCCCCGATTATAATTAAATAATAATAATAATAAAAATAATAATAATAATAATAATAATAATGTAATATAATTCAGTACAAATTCCATTGACGTTCTATTTTATGTTAAAATGTATGTGTCACATTCGTGAGAAAAATAAACGGTAAAGCCTAAAATTTTTAAGTATCAATCTTTTAATTTCTTTACCAACTCTATAATTTATAAAATGATCAATTGTCTTTACTTATTTAATAAGATGAAAATACCGTGTACATAATCACAAATAAATGATACATATAGATTACGTACACTCGACGTCCTTCCATACATGTCAACCTGAGGCGAACTTAGAACTAAAATTTTGAGATAACGTATTTTCCTTGTATTATTTAATTTTATACTTATGTCAGGTCTCATTTTTAAGAATTTTCAGGTGGCAAAAATCAATCCTCATAACCATTATTTGAAAGTTTAAGATAACGAGTGCTGCTCTTTGCTACTATTTAGGTTTCCCGATGCAAACAGTCCCATCATTTGCATAAACACCGACCAAAGGCCACGAATGCAATATTTTTTGAGTAAATTACAAATAACTCCCTTATATAATCGACTTTTTTTGAAATAACTCCCTTTTATAAAATTTTTTCCAAATAACTTTCTTTTAAAACATATTTTTACACAAATCAATGCCTTTTCACCGGAATTAGAATTATTTTTGAATTTTTCAGTCCAAAAAGTCATTTACCCCTTCATTTTTCACTTTTACAAGATGTTAAATGAATATTTTATCTATTTACTCACTAAGTTGTCCTTTAAAATGACGAATTTATACCCGATTCTTCTTCGTACATAGTGCATGATTTGACTAAATTAACAATAAATTTTGTTTATTATAGTTTTGAAAGAGATTTGGAATTGATCAAGGGATATAGAAAATGAGTGGCGACGTGAGGATTATGTTATAAGTAAGGGTAAGTCGGTCAGATTATAAAAATAAATTTAATTTCACTAAAGAAGTATTGATTTATAAAAGAGAGTTATTTTAAAAAAAATGACTATATAAGAGAGTTATTTATAATTTACTCTTTATTTTATAAATTCAAACAATATAAGACACATATACTCCATATATGATACTATGATAGCCATTCATTTCGTGGTTACACTATTTTTAGTACGTGGTACCTTATACAAGTTGGTACTATTTGCTTAGTTGGTAGGTACAAGTTTTGGTTATCACACATAACTAAAACATTTGAACGCACAGCAATTGAATTAGAATACGTTGTTTTAAAGCTCATGTGGCCATGCACCTACCATACTATAACACCCAAACCCACGTGCTTCTCATCTGCCCGTCCATTCAACCTACCACCACCACCTATTTATATAATTTCTCACATTACATATTTACATTGTGCACTTATATATATATCCACACATATTTATTTGTCCCCTTAAAATATCTTATATTAACAACTCCAAACCCTAGGGAGCCTATCAAAGTTGTACACTTGTACAAAGTTTGATCATTTTTGGTGAATTTTGCAGTAAAAAATGGCATCACTTGAAGAGATTAGGAAGGCGCAGCGTGCTGATGGTCCCGCCACTATCTTGGCCATTGGTACCGCCACTCCCCCTAATTGTGTCTACCAAGCTGATTATCCTGATTTTTATTTTCGTGTTACTAAGAGTGAGCATATGACAGATCTTAGGGAGAAATTCAAGCGGATGTGTAAGTAACTTTTTTAATCTTCTACCCGTAACATTCTCTCAGTGCTTTATTATGGTACTCATCATTGTATAAATGTTCGTTAGTCTGGCCTAAAAATTTATTCATCATGTTGTACTACGTATGACTTGTTTAAATTTGTTTAAGCTAAGTTTACATTGTTTATTCTCCATGTAGCGGAGGAGTTAATCAAAAGTTAATAAATGATTAAGATGGAGAAATTGTTAGCTCAATTACCTACATTGGCAATAATATGCTCTGTCCTAGACCTAGAGTTTATTATTAGATCACTTATACTTCAATTCATAATATAATTAAGCCAGAAGATTGTGAGATGGGTATTTGTGTGAAAAATTACTCATTTCTTGCAATTAATAAATGAGTGTTTTTCTTATGAAGTGATCGACTCATAATGTATGGATCAGCTGAAGTAGATGTCTATTATCCTTAATGTTATAGATAGTAATGTCAAATAATCATATACTCCATATAATGTTGTTGTCTTACTGGCTTGTTAATTAAGTTTTTTGCGTAGTAATCAAATTTAGTCGGTTCGATTTTCTTGTAATAATAATTGAAAAATGCCGATTGTAAAATGTCATATCAACATCAAGAAATAAATATGCATGTCTAAAGAAGACATATCACAAGAAGTAAACAGGTCGGAGGGCCTCTAGGCTTTAAGCCTCACACAATGCACCTACCAACTTGGTACATTTTTTGTGACTTTTTTATGGCTTTCATTTTACAGGCGACAAGTCAATGATCAAGAAACGTTACATGTTGTTAACCGAGGATATCCTTAAGGAGAAGCCGAATTTGACAGAGTACATGGGCTCGTCACTCGACACTCGACAAGATATGGTTGTATCCGAGGTCCCTAGGCTAGGCAAAGAGGCCGCGGTCAAGGCTATTAAGGAATGGGGCCAACCCAAGTCTAAGATCACCCATGTCATTATGTGCACGACCTCGGGTGTTGACATGCCCGGGGCTGACTACCAGCTCACCAAGCTCCTTGGCCTTCGTCCCTCTGT
>JAOWBH010045965.1:0-15365 GCA_028566215.1 Silene coronaria
ATGATCAACATGAAAAAGATGAGAAATTAAACTAATTAATCATTAAACTCATAAAAGATAAGAACTTGAAATTAAATAACAAAATAAAGAAGAAAAATTCATACCATAATGGAAAGGTTAAAATTAAATTAGATCAAAATGATGATTACAAAAAGATTGAAACTTGAAATCCGATTAATAAATTAAATCGATTTTTAATCTAAATTAAAGGAGAGGAAAAATAAAGGAGGAATTTAAAATAATTTCTAATCTAAAAATGTGTGATCCCAAATGTGTCCTATTTATATTCTCTCCAAAAAATGTAAAATATTTTCCAAAATAATCAACAAAATTAATCCTAAAAATAACGCAAAATCTCACTTGTGACGGAAAGTATCCGTCACAAGGTAGAGACGGATACCGTTTACTCTCACAAAATACCCATTAGGGGTAAGTGGGGAACACATGGGGGTGCCCCACCTTGTCCCCTCTCTCCCTTTTGTGAGAGGTCCTCTACCTTGTGACGGGAGTAGCCTGAAGCAAGACGGATTGTAAAAATAAAGGTCACCCACTAAAATAAGAAGGCCCACTAAGAAATGAATCACATGAGCATGTGAGTCAACAAACTTGAACGTCAATTGAATTTCACCCGGCTAAAATCATCAGAATACCCGGCCGGGCATAATTACGCCTCTTGCTGTCTTCACATTTTTCGCCCGACACAAAATAATAATTGTAATTCAGTGGCTGCAGTCGGGTTGAGCAAGAAGGTGAAGCACACGAATCCGGTAGCTGCTATTAGTTTCGGGATGCGCGAATCGGAGCATGGTTTAATTAGTGGCGCTGGATGTATATGGAGCAGCGATTGTGCTCGGGTTTCGGCACCGAATCTGAGCTGCTCGAATTGGGCAGCGGAGTCGGGTTCGGTTTCATGTAATATGGTGAATTTGAGATGTGTGAGCCAAGGAGATGCGGTGGCTGGTCAACGAGATCATGGTGGTTGGTTGGTTACTGCTGTTGGTGTGGGTGAAGGGGGAGTATAGGTGAATCAAGCTGGTTGACAATGGAGGTTGATGGTGTATGGTTTGACAATGGTGAATGTTGGTCAGGGAAAGAGAGAGTTGAATGGTTTGGGTCAACAATCATAATGGGGCTTGACTTTTGCTTTCTATTTTAAAGTTCACCTCATTTGATAACGCTAGTAAACCCGTCTTGATCCGTTGCACTTCATTCGATTTCTTTGATTTTCGTCAACTCGATTCCTACAAATATTAAATAAACAAAAGCAGTACCAAATTCTAACAAAATAGTCATTATGCGGAATAATTGAACTTAAACTATTAATTAATAATTATGTAATGAAATGAGCTGTAATTCAACAAAAGCACACAAAATTGGGCCAAATAGAAGTATAAATATGAGTAAAATCGGTATTAAAATTGTGGTTATCAACCACTAAAGCATGAACCTCCTAAATAGGACTTGCCACGGTTGTAGCTACCCCTCTTAGAGTTGGAGTAACCACCCCCATCGCTATCAACTTTCCGCTTCATATTTTCCTGCTTATCGGCTTCTGAGTAAATCTTCCCCAACCGTTCTACGTTGCCAACACGCTCATAGATCTCTTCCACATCATTGTTCAACCCCGCTGGTAACCTTTGCAGAATATTAGGTGTTAGACCTTTTTCAAATCGAAGTGCCAACATCTTGTTGCTCAGCTGAAACTCCTCATCTACATAAGACGATAACGCATTAAACTTTATATAATAGTCAGCCACCGTCATCTCATCTGTCATAACGAAGGAGTCGAACTCCGTCCTCAATTGATCTTGAACATACTCAGGAACAAACTTGTTTCGTAACTTCTTACGAAAATCTTCCCATGGAATGTAATTATGTTCCCCTTCTTCGTAGAAATCGCGCATAGCCTAACGCTCCTTATGCCACAATCCAGCCTGATCAGTAAAGTAGAAGACGGCCTGATTAGTCTTTTCGTTGTCAGGGCATATGAGAACGTCGAAGATGTTCTCCATCTCTCGGATCCAGTTTCCTAGCTTCTGAGGTGGCTCAGTCCCTTCGTACTTGGTCGGACGGTGACGAGCAAAAGCATTACTACGGGTACTTGAGTCACTGGCGTCTCCCTAGCCTTAGCAATGTTCTTAAGTGCTTCGTTAACCGTGTCGTACTGCTCTAGCAACCTCTCTACCTCCTCGGTAGACATCTCACTAGTCCTAGCTTCGTAAACTTATTGTCTCTTTGGCCCCATCGTCAAATTTCAATAGTAAAAACAAACGTAAGCACAAAGCCTACGGCGCAAATAATTTTCGCCTGCCAGCAGAAACACTCGGTCGAGTGCAGGGAACACACTCGACCGAGTCACAACCACTCGATCGAGTACAGATTGTACTCGGTCGAGTGCCACACTCCATATTGTGGTAGAAACATTTCCAGCAATGCACTCGGTCGAGTCACTCAAGTACTCGACCGAGTACGGTCCACTCGATCGAATCTCTACTATACTCGACCAAGTAGCACAACTCCAGAATGAACCCCAATTTAACAAACCCCAACACTCGGTCGAGTCAACTATCGCTCGATCGAGTGCGCATCACTCGATCGAGTACTCACACTACTCGGTCGAGTGTTGTGACCTTAAACTTGGCAGAAACTTTTATAAAAACCCACTCGGTCGAGTTCTGCACCACTCGGTCGAGTCATGCGACATACACTCTGAATTCTCCAAGTTCACCATAACTATAGGCATATACAATAACTCAATACGCAGTATATATCTTATAACATTACACAACTATCATACTCTCATCACTTACGCCATCGAACATCATATTACCAACATCACATCGCCAACCAATTATACATCCGTCAACCTCATGCATCATACGAATACACAATGCATTAATAGACAACAATAAACACAATCATCGCACCCCTCCTACTTCTACCCAAGTGACCAGATAAAGATTGTAAGGGCAATTGTGCGATCACTGGGACATCTTCCAGATCTTTACAGTAGCTCCTAACAATGCCTACCCGGATTCATTTTATTAGACACCTTACGTTCATTAGATTCATTGGTTTTAGGTTCCAAAATCATCGCTTTGATACCACTTTGTAACACCCCCACCTACCAAGAAGCCTTTAGCAAGGCCTTCCCCAGTAACTAAGGGTGCCACAGCCTCGGTGACCCGAGGTAGTACATATCATAGAGACCATAAAAGAACATTATTAAGCATAAGTATTTTAAAGGTTACAATCTCCAAAATCCCAAAAGTGAAACGATTACAATAATCCAACTACTGCAGCGGAAGCAAAAAGTCTAACAAGAAGATAACGACTCAGCGGAAGCTAACGAATGACCAGGCTAAGTGATTCTCATCCACGTCCTACGCGAAGCATCAATCATAATCACCTGCTAAAGGCACTGCTCACCATTCGCCACAACATCGAATGATCACGGCAGGACAATAGAAACACAAAGCCAACAAGTTAGTAATGCGCAACATATATCAATAGCCACAACATAACAATACACCATCACCATCTTCACTCTCTAACACCACCATCAACACAATGGATTACCCATCGCAACAGGTAATCCGAGCCGCCAGTGGAAGACCGCTGCCAATCTCCACCTAAGCCCTGCTCGACGCACGAGTGTACCCAGTTCCTTAATGTGCACATCCCTCTCGTGATGGGAGTCACGAGGGGCGAATCATGGGGGTGAGATCGTCTCCCAACGGCCCCACAAACAACATCACAACCATCAACGCCATCATCAACATCATCATACCGTCACCATCATCACAACATTATAATACAATCACATCACATCATAATATCTCAACAATCAAAACCAAACAAAGGCAAATACTGAGAGAATAACAATAATAATCGCTATTACTATGAATGAATACCATCAACAACTTAAATCCCTAATCCAAAACTGATCTAGGGTTTAAGACAATACTTAAAACGCAGCATAAATAAAAATGGCGAGTACTTACAGCAAGTAGGAGTGTGCACAAGGAGAAACCGATGACCGAACGAACCAATACTTTGCTCAAAGGTGATTAGAGTGATTAGTTGAAATGATTAGGGTAGAAATGATGTTTTATAAATAACCGCTCGGTTTCCGTGAATTTAAATGGCACTCGGTCAAGTACCTGAAGCATACCCCTAGTACTCGGCCGAGTGTGCACACTCCAGAAAGATCAGAATGTCAGCAAGACCGTCCCAACAATACACTTGGTCGAGTATAAAATACTCGGCCGAGTGCACCCAACACTCGATCGAGTACAAGCTACTCGATCGTGTGCCCAAGCCAAAGAAATACGAAGTATTACAGCCGCTGCCATACGTTTAAACTCAACGTTGCACCAACAAAAACAATGAAACGTGATGACAACAATGAAGAACAAGCAACGACAATAATGAAATACGATGACAACAATTAAAATCATAAACTAAAAAATACAAACCTAATTAAATTCATCAATTACAAAACAAATGCCTAACCTAAATAACATAAAATAAATACAAAACAAATGCCTAACCTAAATAAAATATAATAAAATAAATTATTGTCGGAGGATAGTGTTGACCGTTTATGTGATCGCTAGCGGCAAACTGCAGGCGGCGTGACAGTGGTGGGTGTGGTTGTAATGGGGGAAAGAGAAGAGAGAGTAAGAGGGGAAAAGAGGAGGAAAGCTGATGTGGTGGTAGTAGTGGTGGTCCTCGGGCTGGTACGGTGCTGCGGGGTGTGTATTGGTGGCAGCGGTGATTAATCGGGTTGTAGTTGTCGTATGTGTAAAAAGGAAAGGAAGGGTAAGCTAAAGTATGAGAGAGGGGAAAAGGGTATGTTGTCTTTTCTAAGAAAAACGTCGACAATTCGTTATAAAATGTCATTGATATTTCGTAACTTGGTATATATATAGTATTAGGTCTCAATGGATGGGCTTGCATAACCAAGTATTAGGTTTCAATGGCTCAGAATAATGAGTTTGCATGACCAAATAAAAAATGGGCTTACATAAACGAGTCTATTAAATCGGACCATTTTCTATTATTTCAATGCAAGGTTTATGTAATTGTCATATGAATGTGATGTTTATTTCATTATTTGTATTAATAACTCCTAGAAACATTACCATTTACGTATTCAACTGGGTACTTCTATATATTTAGGTGCAACGAGAAGACAAGCAAGACAAGTGTTATCATCGCCTATGTTCATATTGAACCTATTCAAGTGGGTACTTCTACCACACCACTTACGCCAACTGACACAAGTTTAAAACAATTTATATTGTCACGTCATTAAACACTTTATCACTCTCATTTATATGCTCCTTTGATCAATGATAGCACTTGCTATTCTTATGCGCGGTTTTAAAATTTGTTATAAGCAATTAGATTGTCAAAATATGATTTTAAATTTCTCCTAATGTCACACATGAAGTGCCATATGCCCATATTAAAGAGAGAATCATAAGAATTTTCAGTAGAAGAGAAGGATTCTTTCTTTCCATAATCAGAATTTTTCATATCCAGCGCTATTCTACGCGTTTAATCCTCTCATACCGCGGTATTCTGCATTATCTTCAAGAGAAGGGAAGGATGACTTCACTTATAATCTTTTGTGAAGCGCAATGATGGATTAGCAAATGCAATTTCAGAAATTTAAGATAAGATACAAATAAGTTTGATACAGTTGATATGATAATGTAGCAGCTAGTAACGGACAATGGACAAAGCATGTGGGTAATGTCAGGAAATCAGAAGGGGATGCCTTTGATCATAGAATTGAGGTTTAGATTTCAATCATTGAGGCCACAGCAAATAGGTCCCTTGTTCCACAATTTTCACTTGTCATCATTCTCTGTGCAGATTGATTATTTTAGCCGGAGTTGCCATCTCAACAAAGATGATTTGCTGCTTGTACAATAGGCAAACCCATTTGCAACAAGTTATCATTCTCATGTTGGTCTGTTCAAGCAGTTGTCGCAAGGATTAACGCCATATTTACATGCTTTTGAGTCAAAAGATTCACTAAAATGTGCAAGCAAGGTTTTTCTCCTGCAGTCATCCTGAAAAAGTTCAAAAGCATTAGGATCTTGCGGGTTATAGATGATAGGCTAAACAACTTTACCCTAGTCCTCAATGGCGGGGGTAAAGGGGGTTTGGATATACATGGAAAAATGACAATATAATCGGTTGTTTATACAATGGGTCGAACCTCAAGATGTTTGCTTAAAAGCTTAAAATCTATCTAAACATAATTACTGTATGCCTCAAACAAAATACGAGTGTGTTCAAAAATATTTTATACAAGTTCAACTGTTCAAAAATGTTTTAAACAGAATATAATGTGTTCAAAAACAGTTTACATAAGTTCAAGAATTAAGACTGCAAGCTCAAAAACTATATCAAAATCCTCTATTTTTTTTACTAGTAAAAGAATAGGCGAATGTAAAAATTTTCCCGCTCAAATCACTTCAGCTATAAATTTGGGCCTCAACATGTTTGGTAGTTATTGTCAAGTATTGGGCTTAACATTTTTACTAATTCTATTGTCTATAAAAATGTTGACTACCTTACATAATTCTTATTTTTGAATATTCGTACAAAAATACATTCTACCAAAATACTTCACAGTTACACTATCATTTATTTTACATTTGACATATTATACTAAGACTTGTATATATTTTACTCTTATTATAATCACATTTTAACCACAAATGTATCTCTATTTGTACTCTTTACATTAAATTTTAAATTTAATTACTATATGTAAATTTCATTATATATTACAATCTAAAAATCCGTTCATTCGCACGGGATCTACACTAGTTCTAAATCATACCAATATGTCCAAGGAAACTCATAATCTATATACTCTCAAAACATAAAAACTACAAACTCAGAACTTTGCATTGAAGCTCAAAAAGAAACTCATAATTAGGGGATGATGGCAATTGTGGCTTAAGCCGAACCGAAACCGAACCGCTCCGAAGGAAAAAATTCGATCCAAACCCAACTTTTAAAAACCCATACCCGATCCACTATTTAAATACCCAAATCCAAATCCACTATTGGAAAACCCGAACCATATCCAAACCCAATCCATTTATACTCGAACCCGATCCAATCATATATTTTGAAAATTTAGTCCTTATTAGACGTAAAATTTCAGTTTTGCCATATAATCTTGAATATATATATAGTCAAATCAAGTTTTGGATTGGGTTTTGGATTGCATGGTGGATCGTGTATGGATTTGGAAAAAAGAATAATGGATCGGGTATGGATTTTAAAGTTTTGGATATGGATCGGGTTTGGATATGGATTGGTGATCCAATAAGCAAGTGAATCGGGTTTGGATCTCACAAAACCCAATCCAACCCGATCCATTGCCATCCATACTATGTACTCTCAAAAATTACAAATAACAAACTCAGAACTTTGTATAGAAGCTCAAAAAAAACTATAGACCGGTTGCCACAACCGACTGCATAATCTTGGTAATGGATTTACCAAGGCTTATCTACGTGCTAAGTCTGCTAACAACATAGAGAAGCTATTTTAAGATGGTCTGTGATGAAATTGCGTCTACGTAACAACATCGGAGCCTTAATTCAAAAAATAATTTGGAGTCGGTTGATATGAATCGTCCTCAATTACCGGTGGGCAGTGGAATACCTTAAATGAGAGAAATAGAAAACGAAAGGGAGCAAGGACATGACAAAAAGCCTATCGAAACTAATCGGTACAAGAGTCATAAAAAGAGAGACAATTTTTCTTTTAATAGAAACTTAGATACTAGACATATCAATAATTGTAAAAATTAAAATAAAAATTAATTATAATAGTAAATATTTAAGTGTAAATTAAAAAGGCAGACATTTTCCTCTATTCTATCACAATACAGAATACACCATATTGTTCGACTCCACTGAAAATGGAAATTTCACAAATGATACTCATAAATAAAAATAATGATGCTGTACTCACCTTTAGTTCACAATACTCCTTCATTTTCTGAGCCTGAGCCATCCCTCTCTTGAAGCTGTCCTTGTTAAAACATAGCCCATTTCTTAACATGCAGACGATTCGACTAAAATCTTTTTTTTGATACAAGGCAATGCAGACTGCAGGAAGATTATCTCTCCCAGCCCTTCCAGATTCCTGATAATAGCTCTCAATTGATTTGGACATTGTATTATGGATGACAAAACGCTGGAGGTCAACCTAACGCACTGTCAGAGGTTGCTTGAAGGGAAAAATAGCATCACCCAAACTCATAGAGAGAAAGCATTTTCTGAACAATATGAACCAAGTAACTACACATAGAAGACATTACATTACATCCAAGAATTCAAGTTAATAGTTTGCATGGACGAAATGCAGTTGAATTAAATATATACAAATTATAGTAGAAGATTAAAAGTAACTTTCCCTAGTACAAAAGTAAACCTAAGCATCATACCGATATTCATTGTTCGGCATTCAATTCGATTTGGGGAACGGATTCCTACTGGAAATAATTATAAAGATAAAAAACAAACTTCTTTCGGGTACATGAGATTCAGTTTGAAGATAAATGAGACTGTCAAATGAGAGAGTAGCCGATTGCATCATTTGAGTCATCTCATGCAATGAGACCATCTAATGAAAAACAAGTCGACATATATAGTAGTCACCTAGACAAGATGAAGCTAATATCAAACTACATAATAAGATGAAGCTAAGAGAGCAAAACAACTATTTGTACATATTCTACTTACCACGTCAGCTTTATCAATTCCCATGCCAAAAGCTATAGTAGCACACACAATTTGCACCTCCCCTGTATGCCATTTCTTCTGAACAGTAACTCTTTGACGTGCTGCTAAACCAGCATGGTAAAAAACTGTTTTAATTTTGCATTTTTCATTTAGGAACTTCGCAACCTCTACGCTTTCATTCTTTGAAAGACAGTATACAATTCCACAAGAATTTTTGAACCGCTGCTTCACTAGTTTACCAAGCTGGGCAAGTGGTTCCTTGGTCTTATTAATTACTTCATATATTAGGTTGGGTCTATCAAAACTTGTCTCCAGCACCATAGCACGAGGTATTTTCAATGCATTTAATATGTCCTGCAGTAGATCTCCATAAATAAGGTGCCCAAAATTAAGTCATAAGCAAAGCAAGCAAATCTGAAAGCGGATAACAATTACCTTGCGCACAGTATGAGTTGCTGTCGCAGTTAATGCCATCACAGGAATGGTTGGAAAATTCTGCTTAAGGCATCCCAGTCTCCGATATTCTGGACGGAAGTCATGTCCCCATTGGCTACAAGTATAGAACCATTAATGAAATAGTCAGATTCTGGAAGGGACGTATGAAGCAAATTTCACCTACTTTTATGACATAGTGAACCCAACACAGCAGTTCCTCATAGTTGCATTTTCAATTTAGTACCAATGTTTAGTTTGGGCCACGTTCCTTAATCTATCTCTCTAATATGAGAGATAGTCACGGATTCATGATTCCCCAAAATTTTCCTTTTCTTTTTTTTCCGCAAAAAGACAAAAAAGAATGGATAGCATGTTTCCACAGTTTGTTGTTAGTCTGAAATCAATCAATATATATATATATATATATATATATAGAGAGAGAGAGAGAGAGAGAGAGAGGCGGGTTTAGATAAGGCCATCAAACAAGTTAAGTCCATAAGTCCAATTCTCAGCCAATTATTTCTAACTGTAACTCTACTGTTTTATGAGTGTAACTTTAGTCATGTATTGATTTATGAGTGTAATTTTTAATTTTTAAGCTATTTTTTGGAATTTATAAACTTGAGTTTATGTAATTTCAGTGTCTTACGAGTGTAATTTTAGTCATTATAAGTGTAACTTTAGTCGTTGGATGTGTAACTTTAGTCTTAGGGTGCATTTATATAATTTCATTGTTTTACGAGTGTAATTGTAGTCATTAGAAGTGTAACTTTAGTCGTTGAAGATGTAACTTTAGTCATAGGGTGATTGGTATGTAAAAATTTGAAATTATACAATTTACGAGTGTAACTTTAGTCATTACAAGTGTAACTTCAGTCAGTTAAGAGTGTAACTTTAGAATTTTAAGGTCATTTTATAAGTAAAAATTGGAATATATGTAATTTTTAGACAATTTTATGTGATTGTAATACAAAATTTTGTAACTTCAGTTTTATGTCGGTGTAACTTTAGTTCTTGTACAGTGTAATTTCAGTCCATATTGATGTAACTCTATTTAATCTTAGGGTGGATTTAAGAAAATTTCCTGTAAATTTAGTACAAAATTATGTAACTTTATTTTATGTCGGTGTAACTCTAGTTCGTTAACCGTGTAACTTCAGCCTAAATCTATGTAACTCCAGTTCTTTAACCACGTAACTTCAGTCCATATCTTTGCAACACTAGCTCTGGAAAATAAATGCACCACCTCCATAACGACGACACCACCACCACCACCAACAAACACAACACCCAAAAAAAATTTCAAATCTGAAAATATAACAAAAAAACCGAGATCTGAAAAAATATAACCCAAAAAAAAACGAAAATAACAACACCATCACCATCCCACCACCACGAAACTACCAAAGAAAAAATCTGGAAAAAAATACCCACCACCACGAGTGTAACCTTAGATCTTTACGAGTGTAACTTTAGTCCATGTCGGTGTAACTCTAATCCTCACAACCATAAAACCACCAACGCCAACACCGCCACCTTGTACACCCACCACGCACAGCCCCACCCCACCAAAACCCGCCTGTAACCACCAGCACGCACACCACCACCACCTCACAATATAGATCTGGAAAAAAAATAAAAAAATAAAAAAAAAAGAGAAGGGAGACAAGGAGGCCGACCACCACGACCCTTTCTTGCAAACGACCACGAACCCCAACCACCACGACCCTCTCCTGAAAACGACCAACCCTCCCTGAAATCGCCAACCACTCAACAACAAATTTAATTTAAAAAAAAAACCGAAATCTGAGAAGAGGAGAAAGTTCGAAGAGTAAGGACGGTGGTGGACTGTCGTGGTGGTTGCATTGGCAACATATTGTGTTGTCGGGATTGACGGAGAAGGCGAAGAGATCTGAAAATAGGAAATGAAGGGCCCGATTTTGAAGGAGATAGAAGAAGACGAAATGCGAAGGAAGGAAGAGCAGTGGTCGGTGGTAGCGGCAGTGTTAGTAGGGGGAGATACTTGTGGTGGCAGCAGGTCGGGGTAAAGAGGAGAGAGAAAGGGAGTGTTTAGAGAGATGTGAAAAGTGGGAGGGTATGTGTTTGTGATTAGGGTTTCTGTTCTTTTATACTAGGCTTTTCATTTTAAATTTAATCTCAGCCCTCCATCTAACTTGATCCAAGGGTTCATAATGAGACTTACGGACTTAACTTATAGGAAGGGACTTACGTAATCCCCTCTCCCTCTCCCTCTCCCTCTCCCTCTCTATCTATCTATCTATCTATCTATCTATCTATCTATATATATATATGCTTGGTGCTCATTTTTTTTACATGATATTGTGTATGCCAACTTATTCAGGACCAAAGACTTATCGTCCTCATCTGTTGATAGTCCCACGAGTGAACTAAAATTAACTACCGCCTTTTCATATATTGGATGTTTCCGATAATGGCTGTGTTTCATTTATGGTAAGGTATTATTTATACACAAGAAACTTTAACCTCCGCTTTAGAAGAAAGTGCTTCATTTGAGTAACATCGGGTGAGGACTAAGGACGTCGTCTCATTGAGGACTAAGGACGTCGTCTCATTTTCCTACACAAGTCATACGTTATGGAGCCTAGGAAGCATCATGTTGTTTGTATTCCTGCTCCAGCCCAAGGCCACATAAACCCGATGTTCAAACTAGCAAAACTACTCCATCATAGGGGTTTTCAAATCACCTTTGTCAACACTGAGTTCAATTTTACGAGACTAACCAATTCCTTGGCCTCAGATTCTTCTTCTCTTCACAGCCTCGAGAATTTTCGTTTTGAAACAATACCGGATGATTTGCCCCCGGAGAACAAGCGTGGCATACTCGACCTCCCTGCGTTGTGTCTTGCATTGTCGGGTACTGGACCCAAGGAGGCACTTAGGTCTCTCTTGCTCAAGCTTCTTGTTCCAACTGATGTGCCTCCTGTTACTTGTATGATTGTAGATGCTCACATGAACTTTACATATGAGCTCAGTAAGGAGCTGGGCATCCCGATTATGCTTCTCTACACTTCAAGTGCTTGTTCTGTCCTCGGATATTTGGATTACCACGAACTTGTTAAAAGAGACATTTTTCCATTGAAAGGTACTGTACGTAAGTATGTGACAATTTCCGTCCCTTTTTTTATCATAAGGGGCATGGGTTAGTTCAGGTTGGGATTAGAATGCATCAGTGTGACTGTGGCCTGGCTAGAGTATTATTATTTGAGGTAATAAAATTTAAACCAGTTATGTTAAATTTAGTCTTGTGTGAAATTTGTTAACACGAGAGGTTTTACTGAAACCACGGAGATAGGGAGTTGTAGTTCTTACCTTTCGCACAAATTTTTTTTGCATTTGATTTACGCAGCTCTTTCAAAGTAAAAACGATTAAATTACCACTCCTTATATTCTTATTATTCTTCTTGGCAGATGAAAGCAACTTAACCAATGGATTCCTGGACACACCAATCGACTGGATTCCCGGGTTCAAAAGTGGGACCAAATTGAAGCACCTTCCTGCATTTTTAAGAACAACAGATCCCCATGATGTTATGTTTAACTACAACATCGAGACAGCAAGTCACGCTGTTGATGCCGGGAGCATAATCTTGAACACATTCGACGATCTTGAAGGAGAAGTATTACGAGGAATCAAAATCAAGATACCAAATATATGCACCATTGGCCCTTTATCATTGTTCTGCCAACAAGATGGCTGCGACATACAAAAGTTTGGATCAAATTTATGGAAAGAAGAAACAAATTGCCTTGAATGGTTAGATAAAAGAAGTACAAAATCCGTGGTTTATGTAAACTATGGAAGCTTAACTACATTAACCTCGGAACAAATAGAGGAGTTCGCTTGGGGACTAGCTAATAGTAAGCAACATTTCTTGTGGGTGATTAGGAATGATGCAGTGGATGGTGACTCCGAGTTTCTGTCCAAGGAGTTTATGGAAGAAATCAAGGAAACGGGTTTGGTTTCGGGTTGGTGTCCACAAGAAAAGGTGCTTAAGCACTCGGCTATCAGAGCTTTCTTGACGCATTGTGGGTGGAATTCGACTTTGGAAAGCATTTCTGAAGGGGTACCTATGATATGTTGGCCATTTTTCGCGGACCAACAAACAAATTGCTTCTACGTTTGTGACGAATGGGGAATCGGGCTGGAGATAGGGGAAGGTGAGGTTAAGAGAGGAAGAGTTAAAGAGGTTGTGAGAGAAGTGATGGAAGGTGATACGGGGGAAGAAATGAGGAAGAAAGCTTTGGAATGGAAGAAGAAAGCAGAGGAGGCTACTACACTTGGTGGCTCGTCTTATAATAATTTTGAGCACTTAGTTAAGATCATCATTGATAAGAGCACAGCATTATAAGATCATTCAAATGTGTCTTACTAAAGACGGTCTTAACTTAAGATCTCTTACTTCTTCCTTTTATATTCACCTCTATTCTATTTGGGTGTGAATTTAGTCTCAGGTTTTAATAAAACCGTTGCGGTCTTGTTATTGATGTTGGTGATTTTGATCACAAGTCATTTAAGTGTATTCAGGTTTTCATGTCAAAATCGGTTTGAGCTCGGAAATGATATATTGTAAGTACGAGAGTACGGAGTGTACGCTCTTATATAATCGGATATATCGAGTTCATGGTTAAGTGGATAAGGAAATATTACATGAGTATATCCATGTGTAAAAAACACTATTTATAAGTGTTGTAGTATTTTACATTCCCTACCGGTAGGGATGGCAGTGGCTCGGGTTGGATCGGGTTTTGCAAAATCCAAACCCGATTCACTTGCTTATTGAATCACATATTCATATCCATACCCGATCCATATCCAAAATTTTAATATCCATTTTACTTCTTTTTTTCAAATCCATACCCGCTCCACCATATAATCTGAAACCCATTTTGACTATATAAAAAATTATTCTTATATAAGAAAATTGAAATTTCCGTATGATAAAGCCTCAATTTTTCAAAAATATCCATTTGGATCGGGTTCGGGTACGAATGGATCTGGTTTGGATTTGGTTCGGGTTTTCCAATAGTGGATTTGGATATGGATTTTTAAATAGTGGATCGGGGATGAATTTATAAAAGGTGGGTTTGGATCGGATTTTTTCCTTCGGTTCGCTCCGAATTCGGTTCGATTTGGAACATAATTGTCATCCCTACCTACCGGGGTTATATACTCGGGGTCGAGGTATATATTATACTTATCGAAATTTAAGAAAGCAATAACGAGAATGGAGTAATTGTTTACGACCCCGTTCGGGGTTGGGTTCCCCGATCGATGTTGATGCCCTCTGTTTATTCACCTATGTTTTCTTGGTCTTTGGCAATTCATTGCTATTGATTGGTTGGTAACATAACCAAACCTCCTTATCCTACTTTTGTCAGAATATGTGTGTGTTCATTTCATACACATATATATACATGTGGAGTGTGGAAAACATTTCATAGAGACATGAGCATTTCGTATTTTGACTTTTATAAAGCATATTAAAACTAAAGGAATCGTCTTATCCTACAGAAATTTCGTGCAACCAAAAGGCTTACAGAGTCAAAACACTCTAAAGAAAGCGCGTTCAACGTGATTCGATTGGGTGTAATAAACCGTCTTTTGCACCGTTTTGTTTTCCGTTATTCATTGTGCCTTTGTATTAAGTTGCATTCTTGTAATATTTGTAATCTTTGTAATACAAAACTACAACAATTGCTCTATCACTTCAATTATTCAATGAAATTAATTGATTTATCTTAGTATTTTCAAACATGTCTCTTGTTTACTAATTCTAAGATCTCATATAGTCCAGTGATCAATTAGTCATATACGGATTAGTCATATACTTCCTCTATTTCATTGAATTGTATATGTTTATTTTTTAGAGACTATTCATAAGTGAGGAGAATCTTCAATACAATTTTTAATATATAACATAAAAGTCATGTGAGATCTTGTTTAAATTGTCTTATCGAATATATTATGAATATCAAATTTTTTTATAATTTTTAGTAATATGTAACAGAAGATATGTGTTGGACCTTATGTTATGTTTTGATAATGACAAGTATGATATGATTTGTAATATGATTTAATGATGTCATACACTTGTGCTTGTA
>JAOWBH010046075.1:0-15360 GCA_028566215.1 Silene coronaria
GTAAGTCGGTCAGATTATAAAAATAAATTTAGTTTCACTAAAGAGGTATTGATTTGTATAAAAACATGTTTTAAAAGGGAGTTATTTGAATAAAGATTTATAAAAGGGAGTTATTTCAAAAAAAGTCGATTATATAAGGGAGTTATTTGTAATTTACTCTAAGAAAAATCCTTTTGACATTTACATATTGTTCCATGTTCTTAACCAGACAGTTACATGTTCATGCCAGGATTGCTACGAGAACTACAAGGACTTTGTATTGTACAAACTAACATGGAAAAACCAGAGAATGACGCAATGTTCTAGTTTTAAGCTCAATGAAACAAATTCCTTCACGAAGTGGCGAAGTGTGAGTAGAAAAGCTTATCATACATCACATATTCACTACACTTTGGTTAGTAGAAAATTCACCCTATTACTTGTTAAGCTAAATAAAAATTAGCCATGAATTCCACTTATAGACAAGATCCACAATATCAGACTAATAGAGTGTAGAAAACTTCCAACCTACAAAAAAGCCAAAGTGATCGAGATGGCATACCAATGAGACATGTATTAGAGCTTCGTCAAGGGGAGCAGAGAAGTTCCCAAATCTATTGATTCCTTTCCTGTCACCCAGAGCTTGTAACAAAGCCTGCATTGAAGAAACATGCACATCTTCATAATGACCACAACCCCATTTCTAGATATAAAATACAAAAAGTGGCTGCCAACAAATATAAATTGCAGTGTATACCGTTCCAATGGCAAGTGCAACATCTTCATTAGTATGATGATCATCAATATGAATATCACCAGTAGCTCTCACATGGACATCAAATAACCCATGAGAAGCAAGTTGCTACAAATAACAAAACACCAATTGATAATTTCATCATCTAACCAAATAAGGAATTAAGCTAAAAGTAAATAAACGGAACTGGAATTAAGAGTACTAACATCCAACATGTGATCAAGGAAGGGAATTGAAGTAGTGGAATCGGCCACACCATTACCATCCAAGTTAATCTTCACACTCACATTCGTCTCTTTTGTCACCCGCTTCACCTCCCCTATTCTTCCCACTAAATTACAACCAACAAACTAATCAATATCAGAAATTGATCCCTCTAAACTATAAACTTTGCTTGATCAATCATTTTTAAATACTAAATACTTCCTCATTAGTCATGACCCTTAAATAAACCCATAACACCAAACTTCCAGAAACAATCAGTGGCGGAACCAGAATTCACAGTTAGGGGCGAAAATTTTCAAGAGCGAATAATTAATCGAATAAGGTAAACTAGAGTAAAAAAACAATCAAAATCAGAACTTGATCCCTTCAAACTATAAACTTCACTTCATCAGTCATTTTTATATGCAGAACACTCTCATAACCCTTAAATAAACCCATAATATAAAACTTCCCAAAAACTCAGCAGCGGAACTAGAATTTACAGTTAGGTGGCGAAAATTACCAAGAGCGCATATTATTAATGGAATAACGTAAACTAGAAAAAAGGTCGCAAACTTTACCTACAGATAGTCAGATATCAACTTTTTCATCGATGGGGCAAACGCCCCTACTAGCCCCCTAAATCCTCCACTATCAACTATTAATGGAATAAGGTAAACTAGAAAAAAGTCGCGAACTTTACCTACAGATATCAACTTTTTAATCCTAGTTCCGCCACAGCCAACTACTAATAGAATAACATAAACTTGATAAAAAAAAAAAGTCAAGCTTTAATGAAAGATTTCGATTTTTTCATCGATAGGGCGACCGCCCCTACTAGCCCCCTAAATCCGCCACAGCCAACAATCAAAACACTCAATAATCAACATTCAAAATTCCTAAAACAGATATTAAAATTGACGATAATGGGCAATTAAAACTATAGGAATTACATAAATATAAGTGAAGAAAATCGAACCAGAGGTGAAGGAAGTAGAGGTTGAAGAAGAAGGGACGCCATTATTGTCAACCAAAGAAGCATGAGGAATTAAGGGATTTGAAGTCATGAATTTAAGTGAATTAGTGGGTAATTTTGGTCTGTAAAAATTGGGAAATTGATGAGGAAAAGAGGTGAGATTTGTTGAAGAATTAAGGTTGTGAAAATGGGGTTTTGGTGTTGGATTGAGAAGGTGAGTAACATTAGTTGAAAGTGCCATGGAAGTGAAAAGTGAAGGTGTAGTTTCTAAGCACTTCAAATTCTCTCTCAATTTGTGTTATATGCAAACTTAATATCGGATATGGGGAGGATCTGAACTCGTTTTTTTTTTTTGATAAGTTTGTACTCTGTAATTTATTAATTTATTATTATTACGCGGAAGTCGGTTATGATACGGGTGAAACTCAATTTTTAGTACGGGTTTTGATCCGACTGTATTTTGGTAATATTTAGGTCATGTTTGCTGTGAATCGTACGGAGTAGAGGTTCCTTAGATCGCCCAACTATGATTAGAGTTTCGCCTATTGCTAAGCAGCTAATCGTGTAGGGCGATCAGACAACGCCAATTGAGGAAGGCTTCAATGACTCAAGATGCATATTACGGGAAACTAAAATGCGTTCATATTCTTGAATAAGACTATACTATTTGTAAATGTTTCGAGCTTGTAAATACGAGAATTTCGCATTCTTCATAGTGCCTTCTTAATGTAAAGATAACCATGTATACATAAATATTCCACATACAAAGTTTGACATGAAATCTAAAGATTAATCAACAAGAAGTTAAACACTTGCATAACGCCTGGAGAAAATAACAGCAAGCCCAGCAATGCGGAATCGCCGGTTAAAGAATCCGGATTCGCCCACCAAGGGCTCTCCTCCTTCTTGAACCCTTCGATACCCATATCGACGACCTCGTTGCTTCAAGTGTTTGATGACCGTGTACACAAAAGGGACGATTCCCGTGTACTTGTGCATCGAAAACCTCGACTTCATTGGCGACATGAAAACAGCTATACCTTCATATATTTTGTTTCCATGGCAAGGTGTAGACAAATAACTAATATAAAGGATGTGATTACTTGTGTGCACGATCAATGAGTGGAGCAAGTGAACAATTCCACCATTTGTTTTATAAATTTTCCATAGAATAGTTTATACTTGAGATAGCAACTGGCAAGCAAGTAGGTAAACATAACAGAGTATTTTATAAAGAATATGAGGTGAAAATGTGAAATTTGATAGTATTACGTAACAAACAAAGACGGATATATCTGTGTTATGGGAGACTTGCTGATTTCGTAAAGGTGTAATAGTACTTATCTAAGAGTTTAATTTCCCCAACACAGACCCTGATACAAACAAGTTAGGTTTAAGAACTTCAGACGATGTCCCATTTACATAAGAAAAAAGACGATTTTGTAGATGATAAGTCATGATTCAGATGACATGAAGGTCGAATATATTTAGTACATGGTACAAATAAAACGTTAGCACAATGGCATAGGTTGTAACTTTCCAAACGAATACGATTACAAAGTCTTCATCCTGAAATAATTTAAAGACAGGCTATATAAATCACCCATTTGACAAGAAAAAAATGAAACACGATAGAAAAACACGGCCAAAAAAATAAGATTATCACACATTTAGATTGCCTTCAGGTGCCTAAAAAACACAAGACTAGCGCAATTGCATGAATTACAGGCAGCAGAAATAGTAGTAATTCACATTCGAATGCAAGACTGAAAAATCTGCAACAATGGAGGTCCTATAATGATAATACCAATTACACATCTTGGGCGGATGAGACCTTCCCTTTAAACCTATTTGCCAATTTTTAGTATAGATACAAAGTTACATTTGGCCAAGGAGGCAAAGTCTACCGACTACAGGCTACAGCAGAAAAAAAAAAAATCATCGAAGTCATTTGGGACAACCTGCTGCAACTTCGCCCATCAAAGATGACGAATCTCCATAAAATGGTAAGAACTTTGTGGGACCACCTCATCCTGACCACATCGAAAATGTCAGGATGATTGCCCAACCCCCAACACCTCAAAAGTATTCAAAACGAAGCAGATCGAGCAGAATTGGCACAATCGACACATTTAAAGATTACAATGTCTTGTTGGAAGTACCTTGGAGTTGTACATGTACTCGGCTTCCTCGTCAATTGGTACTCTGATGGTCATTCTCACAAACAGGCAACGCCGCCACATCTGTGATGTCATGATGATTGGTGGAGCCTACTGAATTATTGCTTGTTTCATTGATGATATTTTCAACATCCTTCACCTCACCTTTTGAAATTAGCTGACTAGTAGACTCCACTTCTCTACGATCCTCCAAATCTCCAGAAGAGTCCTTCAACATTATGTCCAACTCCATAGGAGAGGATGTAGTCACTTGGCCTCTCTCACCAGGAACTATCGGAGTAGTATCATTGGAACAAAAGTCATCATGAGCTTCTTCTGATATTGACTTTTGTTTATCACCAGGAGTAGATTGAACATTTAGAGATAAAGAGTCATCATTGTGGGCTTTATCATCCATAGGTTGACCATTACCCGTCATTTCAGTATAACTGTCCAAGGCAATTTCAGGAACATCTTCCCTTGTATCTGAAGTAATATGATCATTCACGTGTTCAGTAGACTCCAATTTCATACAATCCTCCAAATCTTCAGAACACTCCTTCAACTTTATGTCCAATTCCAGAGGAGAGGGTGTGGTCAATAGGCTTCTTTCGCCAGGAACTACCGGAGTAGTATCATTGGAACTAAATTGGACACTGAGAGATAAGGAGTCATCAGCGTGTGCTTTACCATCCATAGGTAGACCATTATCCGTCATTTCAGTAGAGCTGTCCAAGGCAATTTCAGGAACATCTTCCCTTGTATCTGAAGTAATATGATCATTCACGTGTTCTTTCATACTATCCTCCAACTCTTCAGAACACTCCTTCGACTTTATGTCCAATTCCAGAGGAGAGGGTGTGGTCAATAGGCTTCTCTCGCCAGGAACTACCGGAGTAGTATCATTGGAACTAAATTGGACACTTATAGATAAGGAGTCATCATCGTGTGCTTTATCATCCATAGGTAGACCATTACCCGTTATTTCAGTAGAACTGTCCAAGTCATTTTTAGTAACATCAACATTTTCCCTTGTATCTGAAGTAATATGCTCCTTCAAATGTTCAGTAGACTCCCGTTTCATACCCATTTGTAGAGGTGAGACTGTGGTGTCCTGCCCTTCCTCACAAGGAATTACTGGCATGGCTTCATCAGAAATATTGGCCAAAGTATTATGTGAAGCAGGCTTCACTTGTTCATGAACATCTTGACGAGGTTCAGGTGATGTTCCCTGAACAGAAATTGCCATTTCTTCAGAACAGCGACTATTGAAGGAATTGTCATTAACTTTTACACCATCCTGTGATGTAGTAGCAATGCTAGGCCCAGGGGAAGAATCAAAATCAGATGTTTGAGTATGATCCAGCGCATCAGAGGGGTTATGAGCAGCATCACATGAATCCACACCTGAAAGTATATTTTCAATTTCAAATGCAAAATTGAAAAAAAAGTTTCAAAACCCATTACAACTAAGACAATAAGCAAATCTCAATATTTTCCCGCCTATATAACATCCACTTAGAATTGGGCTTCACTTTTGGATGTCAAACTATAAAATTAATGGCAATAAACTAGTCCTATTTTTTCACCTATTTTTTTAGATTCGATATGTGACACTAAATGCTAAACATGAAGACTTTTTTTTTAGGACTTGATTTTATTCTTAATGTCGTTAGTCAAGTTTAATGCCAAATGCAGTAATGATATACGGAGTAATATTATTTTTATATAAACAAGTTTTTGTCAAAAGCACTTTCATTTAAATTGTCAATGTTATTCAGGGAAAACTGTTTTTTTTTTTTTTTATCTTTTTAACGTCTTAGTACACATTAACAATGAAGATTGTTTTTTTGATTTTTGGTACATAAATTAAATGTAGATTGTAACGTTAAATTAAAAATGCATTGAAATATAATAACAAATTCCAGTGAAATACGATGACTTTAATTAGCATCTCTATACAATACGATCTAAAATACCATGGATATACACTAGTGTTGTATCAAAAGGTTATTTACACACATTAAAAGTTTTACCTTTTAAATCAATCTCAAAACCGTCTTGATCAACCAGCTTCTTCTGCAGCATATCAGTTCCGGGAAACACCAACATATTCAATGTCTTCATTTCTCGCTTATCCGATTCCTCAATAGGACTAAACCCAAAAACTCTAGTCCAGGTATCCATCAACTCAGATATGGCAGGAATTATCAGCTTGTCCACATTAAGAGAACGCAGTGCCTGAGTCATGCAACAGGAAGGCTTGTCATGAGAAAGCGTGTTATTCAACAAGCTAAACATGTTATCTACCTCAAACTAAGTGAGAATCTGTAATGCGGGTGGGTATGACTGTATGAGGCAGTTAACCATCAACAAATGAGAGCAGGAAAATACAAGAAATTGCTAACCACATTTGACATAATTATTTTCATCATGCCCATACTAGTATGGATTCCGCACATGCATGCGCGGTATTTATAGATTCTTTAGTTTATAATTGTATTATTAATAGATTTAAAATTGACACATTATAAAAAATTTCATATTTTAATATGAGGATAAAATATTGAAATGGAAAACTAATCAAAAGAATTGAGTGAAGACATTTTGAGTGAAGTCATAAAATGTGTGTTTTAATGTATTTTTTTACCACAAAACTAACGAATTCAATTTATAAATTTTCTCAAATGTTTTTAATGAATTTTTTTTGTCACAAAATTAATAATATCAGTTCATAATTTTTGTATACGAATTCAGTACGTGGTAAGTTTTTTTTATTAGAAATTAATAAATATCAGTTTCTAGGTTTTTCATATACGAATTTTTAGATTGATACCAGTTTTGTTTTATTTTAATTAAGAGATTATAATTTAGTTAAAAAAAGATAATTTAATAAAAACAAAGTCTTGTTTCCTTATTTAACCACATTCCTTTTGGAGAATTTTTATTCTCTTAGTAGTAGTAAGGGGGTGACAATTAGTCTATGAAATTTGTGGACAATCATGGCATAGTGTATGGATCACAACATTCACAAGCCATCACAAGCCATCAACAATTGAGAATGAATCAAAGAAGTACTACCAATGTAGGAAACAGAGAGAACAAAGGCTAAAACAAAATGTGAATGCACTAAATAACAATAACAGTATACAAGAAACTCCAATCAAAGGATTAACTTCTACTCCCTCTTATTATTTGGAATCACCACATTTTTTCAAAATCTCTGTAGCATAGATGAAGGAATAAGAAAAAGAAATCAACGTAAGAAATAATTTGCAACTGAAAACATAACCCTCTTTAATTGTTGGATAGAGATGTCACGTATGAGGAACAGGGAATCAAGCAACATTCCCTAAAAATATTAGCAACTGTAGCACCATGCTCCACAGTAGTACTTATGCACAACTCCCCAAGACAAGTTCAACAAAATATTTCTTGCACAATGAAAATTGGAAATACAAGCGAAAAATGTACATTGTTCCACGTTAATCTCAATCACATTTTCATATCAGAATAGCGGATAGAGTCAAGACTCAACAGGTCAGGTCCACTTATTTTTGCATTTGTCGATTTCTCATTTTGTTATTGCAAACAATTTTACTGAAATAAAATAATTGAAAATCGATACATTTATTGATTCAACAGAGCTTATATGATTATTATTATTATAATTTAAGTCAATATAAAGAAGATCGGGAACTTTCAAAGATACCGATTCAATGGCAGAAAAGAGTCGTCGACACATCCCTTGACGCCTGTAGATGTGGCGAGTTCCAATAAACGGCATCTCTGCAAACTGTGTACCATGTATCCTGGGCACAAAAGGAAAAGAGTAACTAATATTAAATAAGATAACCCAGGAAAAAGAATATCAACACTATGTTGCTTAAAACTCAGCAGCAAGTGTTGGACACGGGTGTGTAAGAATGTCATACATATGGCCCTTCTGTAAAAACAGAGAGGAAATAATCCTTTAGCATAAAACCAAATGTCTTGTCAAGGAGTGACGTGTTGCGTCGATACGCAACAGAGTATCACACAACCGAAAGAAGTGTAGTAGTAAGATAGCTAATGAGGAAGAGAGAGACTACAACAGTTATGTTCTGAAATGGAGGGTCATTTCCCCCACTTGCAAATTCTATTAAGTAATTTATCAACTTATAAATTCTTGCCTTGCAAATCTGAAGAATTGCATGGAGTACTATGAAACCATAATAAGCACAATCTAACCACGTATATAAATTCTTACATGATTACACACGGAGAGGTATCCATCAAAGACGATAATTAATTCCAAAACCATGGAAAGAGGATTGGGTAAGCCACAAGATGTCTTAATGTTAAGAAATGATAATGATAATATGACACTATACCTTATTGATGCGGCAGATATTATTTCATCACTTCTCTCCAGTACAGCAGTGTAAAATCCATTGTAATTGAGTCTTGTAAAATTTGACCTGGAAGAAATAGCAAATAGCCTCAAATTTTCTGTCCCCTGATAAATAAGCTCAAACATACTCTAAGCATAGAAGTACAAAACAAACTTGTAAATAAGGAAACAATATATTTTCTCAGTTTGGTTTATGATCAATAAAATTTGGTGTTCTTCAAAAATCCAGATGTGGGTGTTTCACATGAGCACATATAGCAAAACTGGGCGTTAAGGGTGTGTTTGGATAGCAAAATTGGAGGGAAAGGGAGGGGGGAGGGAAAGGAAGGGGCGAGGAAGGGGAATGGGGTGTGAGTGTTTGGAAACAATTTCCCTTGAAATCTTTCCAATAGAGTATTCTAACTTCTAAGTTTCCCTTGAAGACATTTCTTCAATTGAACTGGCCTGAACCAAGGCTGTTTCTGCTGAACTGGCTGAAATGTGCATGATCACTAAATAAGCTATCGGGAATAAGGTTATAGTCTTCAACAATCCGGTAATTGGAATAGGAAGAAGACTACTTCAACCCAAAGTTGAAAAGCAGCTACATTTAAACTTGTGATGTAAATACCACAAGTCATGAATCATGATAGCATCCTAATAACACAAACACACTTGTATATGACTGACCATGAAGTTCTGATTAAACTGTCAGGTTCTAAACTTTACCGATTAAACAGTAGGATTTTATGATAATAGAGTGATGTAAGTAAAAAGTAAAACAGACCTATCTTATTAAAAGTTGAAAACTAACACAAAAATCTTAAATATGAAAGGTAGGAGTTTCTTGTATAAAATCATATATCATCAAAGACCATTGTAAGGCTGTGTCTATGATACTCAATTATTACTGCCATAAATTTGCATTATACTTGTGATCTCTAACACTTAGCTTATACACCTAAAACAATACGTCACAGCCAATCTTCATCCATAACCAACGAGTCTTGTGGGTTGTGACTTGTGGCTACAGATGATACAACCATATCTCAAGCCAACCTTCATCAGTAATTTTATTTAAGCCTGATATACTTCAAAAATATTGTTCACTCATTTCCTTCTTACACAGCAGTACACTAGTGTATGCCTGATTCTAGCTATTATGTTGCAGTATTAAGACATTGCTTTGATGCATAGCACAAAAACACATGAGGTGACATGATTATCGGAATCAAGTTCTCAATCCAAAAGGACATAACTACAAAGCACGATGATGGCAGGGTCTCCATAGGTGTAGATAACATAGTTGCCCACTTGCCCCTCCATTCTGCCTTAACTAACTAGTCTCTTTCTAGAAGAAAACACACACACACACACACACACACACACACACACACACACACAACATTTTTTTAATAAAGGTGCTAGTGGGGAAAAATAAACACAAGGCAAGTGAATGCAAAAAAAAGGTTGTAAATAGGACGAAAAAAACAAAAACTATAATCGCAAAGAAGGGTGCAAAACAAAAACATGGAGTGAGAGGAAGAGCAGAGGTTTCAAGAAAACTTAAGGAAAAGACGAGCCTACGAGAAAGTAAAGAAACAGATTCACGGAGAGATGTCAGTCTAAGTCATTGAGAACAAGCCACAAGGGCAGATAAATATATTAAAATCCTTAATGTCAAAACAATATAAAAGATTGACAGAAACGGTCATAGTTCTTACCCACAATTGTAGAAAACATTATGGATTATGTTAATACCACTTCTTCTGTCAGTTATGGGCAAAAAGCACTCGTCCATGATCGACAGCGCCACAGCCAACTTGGAATTCCATTCCACTCTTTGGGGAAAGCTTCGAAGAGAGTTATCAGAACTTAGATCTGTACGGTGAATGAGAGACCAACACAATCCATCTTCTAATTCATGTTTGACCCCCAAAAGTTTTTGAAACTTCTCAAAGACCTGTACAGGTAACAAATCCGCACATTATAAAATTTGCGAATAGAAAGAAAAGAATACTCTTTCAGGTTGTAATCATCTACATGGACGTTGTCTTTTTATAGAAAGAACATGGATACTGTCAGAACACAAGTACTTCATATCCCATATGTCTTGTTATGAGATGGACTAATACATGAGACAAATTCAGATATTTATGTATTCCTCGTCCAGAGTTTATGGATTGACCTCACACATAAGACCACGTCGTATAAGTTTGTGTTTCATAGAGTACTTTGTAGGTGAATGACAGGGGTAAATACACAAGAAGGGTTTGCTGAAATTTTTAAAGTTCAGATGAGCGCATGAATTAGCTAAATAGAGTTAATTAATTAGCATGTAACTTTGTGGGGCTTTCATTATTTTTCTGAAAGATTTTTATATTTTGGCCTACAGTGAAAACTTAACATATTCATACGCATATCCAACACAGCAGTTTGAGCAAATCGTAACGGTTAAGTAACGATTTCAGCTTGCAGTATCTAGCTTCCTATTCTACCATGCAAATTGAAGGAACTTCCCAAACATGAAGTAAATACTAAAATTTAGAAGGGACATATAATATTATAATCCATGACTTATTATTTGATGGATGGGTTAAAATCAAGGTTTGTAATATATCTGTGCTAAGAGTTGCCTTTGGATAAGTAACACAGGTACCAACTAGATTACTAGAGCACAAGAAGCTATATTATCCTAAAAAAAATCAAAAGAGCATGTTGGCAACCACATCAAACACAAAATAATTACCAACCCAATGGATCAAGTGGGGTGATTGAAAATTCTATAATTCTTATGCAGCTCATAATGTTTTGCATGACAATATGTGAAGATACAATGGCACAAAAAAAACACAAAAAAAAGTAGAATACCTCGTGACAAACTTTCCCACAAAAAGGAAGAGTGCTACCCGAAACGACGGAACTGTCCATCTCCACACATGAGTTGTGATCTGCAAAATTTGAAAGCAAACAAAGCAATAGGATAGAGAAGTTATATAAGCCCAACAACATGAAGTGCATGCCATAAGCCAGTGTATGGAAAGTAAGACAGATGCTTGGCCCTTAGTACTAGAAAACAGAATCAAGTCGAGAAATATTACATTTTCTCTCACACGAGCTACATGTGAGCAATATATCCTCTTTAGAATCATATCCTTCAACCGAACTGGCATTGGCGAGGCCACATAATTTGCATGAACAGTGCGGGCAGTGCCAATCACCAGGAGGAAGCACCTGTAAGTAGACAAACACATTGATTAAAGCAGATCAACTTAATTAACAATGTTGGAGTATGGGGAAAGAATAGACATGGCAGGGGAAGAAAAAAATGTGGGCTCTAGTCTAAAGTCAAACTAACAGCAGTCCGCTTATTTGTTACTACAAGTCTACAACTATGCAAGTCACCTGCTTAGGAGAATTTCTAACATTCTCTGAAAAACTATAAAGACATAGCTCTCATTATCAACACCCTCCCTTCCACCCCTCTAATCCAAAAGCCACCCACAGGCCAAACCATGACTTCCACCCCAAAGAATATTGTATCAACTTAAAAAAATAAAAAAAAGACAACTTTGCAATATTCTCTTTCTTTTCAGTATCACACTACGTAGATAGAAGCATTATTGTCCATGTGCCTTTTCTCTCTCAGCACATAGCTTTCCCATGTGTACTCTCTATGGCATTACCTTTTTATAGAACAATGAACACACCCAGCTATGGATTCAATCATGCCACAGAATTTTCTAAAACATCTACCGAAAGAACTTAGAGCAAATACTAACTCCGGACACAGATTAAACCTAATTTAATCAAATAAATAGTATAAACAAATAAGAGAGCCTTGCTTAAATGTATAATAACCCGAATGAACAAAAAGCATTCCTGAGGGTCTCACAATACTTCTTCTACTCCTTCCACTTCCATAATACTCCATAATATTCCAATATCAATTAAGTTGTCTCTGTCACAACAATAGGATAAATCATGAAGGAAGTTCACCTGGATATCCAGACAGTTCTGATGAAATGTTGAAGGACAGCTATCACAGCAGATCAAATTCCCTCCATCACCGCAGATGGCACAGGTGTCATCGTTCGAATCATCCCCATCAACATTAATTTTATTAAAGCCATCACGAAGGGACTCATCTTGTTTGTTCCATGTATCTACCTGGCATTGTAAAAGAGAAGGCCCCGAGCTCAAATATATGTTCTGGAATGGTTGACGAAGTTTGCTTGCAGCGTGGATTTCAAATTTAGTAACCGTGAGAATTTTACTACAGCAACCACAATGTATACCATCTCTTGTGATCCAACCCTCAAGCATCACTTTTGTGCGTCTACGATTCATATAGTGCACCTTCTCACTAAGCTCAACAGTTCCCGAATCAATCAACCATGAAAGCAAGTTGCGTTTACCCGTATAAGGAACAAAACCATCAGTTCCAACATCATGACCCTTCTCAGAATTGCGTACAAGCAAAGTACACCTGCCAATCTTATTACTTTTTCTTCCATGAATGAATCTAAAACTGGATTTGTCGCCCATTTCTTGCAATTTCCGGTTAGATTTGCCCACATCTCTCCAAACATCTTTAGATGAGGTTTTGGAAGGCTTACTACTACGTTTCATGTATGAGCTCAATTTTTCGTCGGGAATGCCACTGCCTGAGCTATCTCCATCCGAATCATCCTCTTCAAAATTCCTCTTGGTATGATTTTTCTTAGCCGCACTTTCCTCCCTTTTCTTTCTTTTTAATTCCTTCTCAATCTTCTTTCGAGTTTGCCTAGTCAGTTTACTCAATGTGTCCTCAGATATTGGCGCAAGAGATGAGCTGTCATCGCTAGCTTTCAGGCTCTTACCTTCTTCCTCAAGCTGTTTCTGAAGTGCATCATAAGCTTTGATAATCGACCAAAAAGCGGTACCTGATGGGTTAATATACACTGCATCAGAGTAGTCTCTGCCCCGCCTAGGTCTATAATCAATTGTCCAGCCTGCACTAATGAGCATGCTCCGTATTTTCTCACGTAACAGCTGCTTCTCGGTACCAGTACCACGCTTGACTTTCCCTTCCCTCGCTTTGGCTATTTGGGAAATTTCAGGCGACTGCAAATTTCCTGCTCTCCTACCCCTTTTATTGGGTTGACGACCCTTCACCCTATCAGATTGGAATTTGGCAGATGCATGGTCATCCTCTGATTCATCATCACTCTCCTCACTGCTCTTAGCCGGCCAAGACTTTCGCCTCTCTGCGGGTTTTTTGTCTGTTCTACCAGCTGTCATTGGCTTCTTTGGCAGTTTCCTTTCAGAATACGGTGAATGACGCTGAATGATTATGCTCTTCGCAGTTAGTTCCTGGCCCCTATGAATAAGAGTATTTCCCCCCATTGGTCTGTACATTTGTGGATGCTTCTGATTTACCTCCTTATTCTTGACTCTCACCTTGAGCACCCCATTTTTACCCTGCAGCCTAATAGCTTCATCAGAACCGCCAAACCTCTCCTTCCCCATCGAATAGTACTCCCCGCCCGTACTCCCATGGAATGATTTCCGTCTTTTATAAATAATATCACCCTTACTCGACCCACCCTCAAAATCCATCCCATCGCCACTACCACTACCACTCTTCATCTCCATCCTCGGGCTAAAAATTCCCCTCTCACTACCACCACCAACGCCCATCTCCCGTTCAAAATAATACCTAGCACCCATCATTTCCACATCATTCAAATCATCATACTCATCAAAATCATACACATCAAGTTTACTCCGTTTCATCGCGCCCTCCCTCATCAACCTATTCATACCAAACCCCATATCCTCAAAATCATTATACCCACCTGAGCCACTACCTAATCCCCCACCCTCCCTCCTATAATACTCCAACAACTCCTCATCACTCGAGTCCCCGTCCCCAGCACTAACTCGAGCCCTCTTCTTCGCCTTCTTGGACTCGTAAACCTTTCGATCACCTGACGTCCCTGTCCCTGTCCCTGTCCCTGTCCCCGCCCCCGTCCCATCCAGCTTCTTCTTTAGCACTAGACAACCAGAAGAGTTCCTATTCTTCACAACACCACCTGAATTACTCCCGCCACTTTGACTTTTACCCTCCATTTTATTCATTTAACCATCACAAAACCTCAATAACCAAAATTAATCTCTCTCTTTCTCAAATCAACCCTAACTCAATCAAATATCCACAATTTCGAAATTCAAAATTATAACTTCAATTAGGCATCAATAACGCAATTGTTACAGCATGCGAAGTCAGATCCGAGCTTAATTGTGACGAAAACCCTAATTTTTCGCGGAAATTATAAAACGCAAGAATTACACTTGAGGTAAAATTGACTGCGTTTAGGAAAATTACGTACCTCGTAAATGAGCTGAAGAATTAAGGAGATGAATTAAGTGTAAGAGTAAATTGATGAAGTTACGAAGCGATCTAGGGTTATGATAAATTGGGGAAGAACAGGAAAGAGATGACGAAGCGAAGGACAAGTTGTTTTCGCTTGAGTATTGAGCGTCGTCCCCTAGAATAGAGAGACCTCTTTTGCAGGTTTATTTTATCGCTTCTCACATTTTTTTAAAAAGTTTTTTATTGACCCAAAAAAAATTATTAAAAAATCTTTAAAACAAGAGTCAAAAATGATTTGTTAACAAACGAGCAAAATAAATCTCAATTTTATTTATCCCGTTTATTTTATACTTGGATCATATTCTTTTCGGCTGAAACGAGTTGAACTGAATTAAATGAGGCTGAGCTTAATTGAACACTAAGGGAGCGTTTGGTTGGGGGTTTATAAGAAAGGGAAAGGGAAACAAAGTTATTGATTTCTTTTGTTGCTGTTTGTTTGACACAAACAAAGGGAATGAAATTCCCTTCCTTACCCCACAATCCTTCTAATTCCTTACC
>JAOWBH010046296.1:0-15354 GCA_028566215.1 Silene coronaria
GTTTTGAAACACTACCTCGGGCAACCGAGATGGTAGCGCCCTTGATTACCTTGGCCGGGTAATTGGGAGTGTTACAATAATAAGCTTCTCATGAAGAGAGTCGAATGAGATCGGGTCGTCTTGGGCATTAACAACATCAATGAGAGGTTTAAATAGGGAATAGTCAAGATGACCTTGGCAGTGATGTCTTCCGGGTCCATAGGTTTGCCTAAAGAGGCGAGTTTGTCATTACAGGCATTGATAGAGTGCATATAATCGGTGACGGATTGGGTTGAATCCTTGGAGATGGATTCAAGGCGGTCTTTGACTTCCATAGGTTTGCCTAAAGAGGCGAGTTTGTCGTTACAGGCAGGTTGGGGCTCGTATAACGAGGGCGTGGATGGTGGAGGAAAGAGTGCCAACAATAGCACCTTTGAGCAGGTGGGCCTGCCTTTTCCAGGTGTGGTAGGTAGGGTTAGGGGCAGTTTTGGTTTTGTCAGTTTCTGTAGGGGCAAGCACGGTTTCAGATGGACACGGATATGAACCATCGAGGTACTTGAGAAGATCGTATCCAAAGAGGAACGAGGTGACTTGGTCTTCCCATTGCATATAGGTGAGGGGTGTTAACTTGTCGACCATTGAAAGATTGACAAGGTAGAGCGGTGCGCTCGGTTCGTGGACGTTGGGAATAGTATTGGCAGAACTCGACATAACGAAGGGATTTTTCGTAATCTCGGGGTTGAAAACAACGTGGAAAGGGTGTTTTATTGTGAATTAGGATCGTAAAATAACTGATGCCATGTAAGATATATTAAGGTTATTTTTATTTGCATAATTTTCAAAGGTTACAATGAGAGCCTTATATACTAATACAATGCATTGGAGAAGAAGAAACCTATACATAATTTCCTAATACATATGTGACGAAATATGGAAAAATATACAAAGAAAAGTATGAACATAATAAGAAATATGGAAAGCCTAATATAAGCAATAATAAAAACTATTTACGTAATATTCTAACAACCCCTAGGCCCTAGCGAACTTTTTTGTTTCCCGAGTCTCGAGCTTCCTAACTAGTGCGTCCATAGGTCTCCTTTATGGTTAAACCATTTTAGTCAACTTTCCATCTTCTTGTCTTCCTCTATTGGGGTCATTTTCGCCTTTTCTCTAATAGCCTCGTTTCTTAGTCGATGGTCGCACATCCACCACAACATACGCATCGTCGCACACTCTTTTAAACATGACAATGTTTCGCGGCCACACTTGCAGCCGTAAAGTAGTGCAAAGTAGTGCAGTGCATCTGCAATAGAAGTTACCCTATAGCCTATGGGGCATTACCTTTATCGTTTAAAACCACTCCAACAAAGTCTGTGTGTCACATCTCCATCTAACGTACAAAATCTTTCTGAATTATAGATCTTATATATCAAAAGATATCTAACCTCTCAACAACCTCTCCATTAAGAAAACTCTCCACCTCTCTCAACCCGCATTGCCGGGCAACTTGACACCTCAATCACTCGGACTTACTCCTACATGGTTTGAGGTGATTAATTCCCACGAAACAGTGTATTGGTTTGAGGTGATTAATTTGCTGTCTTGAATTAAAAGTGGACAACAAGAATAATGTCCTCCAGGTTAAATGATCTAGGAGAAACATGCTAATGAGAACCAAGTAAACCAACATGTACAATTAATTATTCAGCAGCAGACAAGGGTAATTAAGATTAAATGCTCTCAAAAAGGAGACATAAATACTGATATATTATATTATAAGCACTAAAGTAGACCGAACATTGATACGAAGATAAACATACTTTCCAGTTTCCACCCCTATCTAATGATTAATTTAGGATCCATCTACGGCAAACATGGCGACAGTACAAATTTATGTTTAACCAATCCCCTCGTTTAATCCCTTCATATGAAATACGCCTATTTTAGCTTCTATTCATTCATTTAACTGAAGCAATTTACATTCTACTTTAGACGATTTTTTCATAGAATAACACTATGAAGATTAGGGAATTTTTTATAAACTAAAGTCAGGTAGCACTTTACAATCTACCCTCACTGAGTCCATATCCCCAACAAATGAGGTGTTGCCGTGGTGATAACTGATAGAAGATGTAGTCTTGTCACTTTATGTACTGTAAAGAGGGTAACAGGAACGCAAGTTCAAGTCTCTTGTCCTTCTGTTATACTAGCATTCTTGATACTAATCGTAGAACATTCACGTAAGAACGCATTACTACACCCAACTACCTTACATTCCTCCTAGAAATTCCTAGAGGAGACAACACTGTGCCCAATACCTCTACTTGTGATAACTTTTTCACGTCAAATGTTAATTGTAAGTTGCTTCTCAAACTAGTGTTCACTGAGTTTCAAGTTTGACACAAGTTGAGTATCATATTCTTTCCAAAAGGCCAAATATATCGATAAAAATAAACATTGATTTCAGCCTTGATAGGTATTTGAATTTCAACTCAACTGCTCGACTAAAATAGCTTACAAGTTACAAGCCTTAGACGTCTCTCAAAACAATTCCCCTGAAGAATTATGTTTAAGCCTTTAAGGTTAACACCAAAAACAAGCAGAATACGTACATGCCACATACCACACTCCTTGACTCCGTTGTATAAAGTCAATACAGATTCTTATCTGGCATTGTTGCAACATCCTCTTTTTGCATTTCCTTTTTTTCCGGGTGTCATAGTACCTCAGGGCCTCCAAACAAAATCATTGTAAAATCCATTGATCACTACTAGCATAAAATATGCGAACCCCAAATAAACAATAAAAAGGCTGCATTGTTCAAAGAATATACCTTTTAGGTTCAGTCTATTTCAATACATTTGCAAAAAGCCACTGAGGGAATTTTGAATAATGTAGCAAAACAATGGATCAAATCATATCTATTACTCCCTCCTATTCATAATAACCTCCCTATTTCCATTTCCGTCTATTCACAATAACTTCCCTATTTCCCTTTTTGGTAAGTGTTTGGGTGGTCCAAATTTAATTGTAGGGTGGGGTAGTGTGTTTGTGTGGTCCAAATTGACTTATATGGTGGGGTAGTGTGTTCCTTTAATCCTTGTGCAAAAATGAAAGGGGAAGGTTATTATGAATAAGAGGGAGTATTGTATTACTAAACTATTGATTTGAAAGTCATGCTCGCAGGAGAACAAGTTCTACAAAAATCAGCATACAACTATAGATGAAGATATTGTTTGATGGGCTAGTAAGAAAACATATAACATTCTCAATTCAAATTAAAATCAATTACTCGAAAATTGGTTTTTAATATATCTTTGTTGAGACGACTTAATTTCATTTAAGATTATAGAAAGAATGTATATATTCAATTTCTCGTTTATCTTTTTGCTTTTACATGGTTTTTAAGATGGTACTTTGACCATGACAGATTGACAAGTATATAAAAATACTTCTGTTGAAATAATCATATTTTGAAACATTTTTTTAAATATATGTTTATATACTACTTTATTTAATATAGCAATTATTCTTTTGACTTATTTACTGTCAAACTTCGAACTTCGACCCTAAAAAAGGAATTGAAAAGTTAAAACAATGGAGTAATACATATTCCGTACTATCTTGTGGGATCAACCAAGTTTTATATATATAAAAAAAAGCACTAATATTAATGTAGACTCAATTATAGAAAAAAGCAGGGCATAAAAATGAGTATAAATGAGGGTGAAAGATGCATACCATTGTTCTTTTTTTAGAGGATCAGCTGGATAGTGCCCTTTCGAACAAGGAACGATACAAGGGTATAGTACCGGAATCTAGGGCTCCAAAAATAAAAGCTATAATAGGATAGCCTAGCCTTTTGGCTGAAAGCTGACTTTGTCCTCCATTGTTGCATGGGCACTAGATCCGAACCCATTATTGCTCTGCTGAAATCAAACATAAAGTTCAATCCTCATAATACAATTAATACTCGTGTATCTTTTGCCTGTCTCATAATAAAGGGAATGATGTGCTCCGACACCATTGCTATGTCAAGATTGTCAACACTCCACAACTTACCATAGTATATTACACGCAAAAAAACAACTTTATCATTTTATATTAAAATTATTAGGACATTAGGGGTGTGTTTGGATAGCAAAAGTGGAGGGAAAGGGAGGGGAGGGGAAAGGAGGGAAGGGAAAGGGAGAGAAGAGAAGGGGAGGGGGAATGGATTGTGGGTGTTTGGATACAATTTCCCTCCAAATCTTCAAATCTTGCCTATTGTGGAGAGATTTTGATTAGTCTTGGAGGAGGGAAATTGAATCCCTCCAAATCCTCCCCCTCCATTTCCCTCTACCCTCATTTGTTATCCAAACAAGGGATTTTAAATCCCCTACTCCCCCTCCCTTTCTTTTCCCTCCAAATCACTCAATCCAAACACACCCTAGATACCCTCAAGTAATCAAGTATCTCAACTAAGCTGCCAAAAAAAAATAAGTATCTCAACTGAAAGTAAACACACCTTCAGAGGTTTGTCTGTGTATTATGCCCACAACAATTTATATAAGACGAGCTACATATAAGCAATCAATCAACCTTACAATCTCATACAAGACTGACCGTTAAACCACCGAATTAATTAATCCTATACATATGCAAATCAAAAAACGAAAAAATTACATGTACCAGTCATGTTAGCAGGCAACTCGACATTGTCAAGGCCATAGGTGTACTGTCATCCAGAATTTGCAATCAATATGGAGTTTCATCCTTTTCACCAACCTATAATTCTCCATTTCTCCAACAATCCTCCCCTCTGTATTATTTTCTCTAGATTTTCTTGAGTTCACTAGCTACCGCTATATAACATGGTAATCCTCCCAAAAAGAAAAAAATATTACGTGTAATACATTACCGTTCCATAGCTTGCTACTGCTGTTAGAGAAAAAATCACTAACTTCGCACTCCCGAACATCAGTAAATTGGCAGAAGCCATAACAAGCAGCAACAGACAACAAACCTAGTCTCCTCATCTCTTTGAAATATTAGTGGAGCTGTACATACTTTCGCTCTAGGGCGAGTTAGGGATCAGTGCATCACTAATGGTCCCATGAAGATAAACACCATCATTAGGCTACTTCCCTTTTACCGATGGTAAGAAAGTATCACTGATTAAACTCAGTAAGCCCAAAAAATGTCAGAAAGATGCTTAGAGCATAAAAGAGGAAAAAAACATAAGGATTAGTGGAGCTTTATGGGAGAGTGACTTTCATCATAAGATTGTCCCATTGCTAGGAGGGCTCAGAAGTCCATGAGCTAAGAAATAGAGCTTAGGCATTAGCAAGTAGTTGTTTATTTATTCATTTATTTATCCCTTTACTTGACATTTTTTCGCATCCACAACTATGGGATTTCCTACATACCACCTACCGGCTACCATTACCACATCATCCTAACTCGAGTTGAACAACTCTTCCTTTAAAATATTATTCGGAACATAGGAAAATCTCCTACAATTTTCCCCCTAATATCAAATCCTTGCTCCGCCACTGACTACAAACATAACCAGTGATGCATAACATTAATTCCGTCATAACGGCATAGCCGCTAAACTAACATAACCAAACTCACAATTTGCATATTATCTCTACCCATTGTATCTAGACATACAGATAAACTCCTCCATTAACGAATTTCTATTGCTGATACGAATAAGTATCTTAACTACAAATTTTTTATTACTTTTGGAAGACAATACCGCTTATTTGAACTAAACGAAATTATGCCAGCGCACGTCAGGGCCGCAAAACATATCTCATATACCATAATTACCACGTTGGTATATAGAAGAGATACGCTATGCTTTTCATTTATTTTTGGAAGAAGAGACATGTGAATACAACTAGACCGACCCTGACCACTGAATTGTAACTAAAGAGCTACTCTAACATCAAATGGGTCCCCCAAGTAAGATAACTAAGGAACAAACATCCAGAAATTGGGTCCACAGGGAAAGATTCTACACAAAACTACAAGCAGCAGCAAGATATATATGTAGGATCACATAATTCAAAACGAGGGTCTCGCAAATAAAGTGATTGGAAAAAACAACATTAAATGAATTATTGACCTTAATATGATGAGGTCTTTCTCCTTGTGATGTTAATGTTGAATACCGGTTGTACTTGATAGTTGCAGTGGTCCAAAACTCTCCTCAGCTCCCACATAACACATCCTTGTGAATATCACGTGATGCTGAACCTTAACAACCAAAGGGATTGGTCAATAGCTTGGAAAAAGGACACAGATAACAAGCCTACAGCAGCCTAAGTTACTAGCGTGTGACAAATTGTGACTTAACCCCAGGCAAAGAAACTTAGCACACCTAAGAGCAACTACATCTGAAGAATTAGCAACAACTTAGACTTGGCTCTTCCAACCTAGATAACTAGATTAGAGTTGTGTGGTCCAAGAACTTCTCCAAACGAAACTCCTAATAATAATAAGGGCCTTGATTATCGGTAAAATTGTTTTTACTTATCTTCTGAGCGGTTAAGTAAATATGAAACATGACATAACGGACACCTGTAAAAATAAAAATGACGAAAGAAGTAAAGATGCAAGTTTGAATCATTTTATGTGTTACTTCAACATAAATTTTGGACTGAATTATACTTCTTAAAACTTAAAAAGGCCTACTTTAGCTTTGTACCGGCCCCAAGATACATTAAACGTCCGTAACCTAGATTCTAGGAAGTTTTTAATGTCAAATGATAATGTGGACGTTACTAAGTACGAATACTTCAGATCACCAATAGTATTGAATCTCGGCTTCAGTCGCGTTACACTATTCTTAAGATCACTATTCTTGCTAGTATTTACTCTATTTGAAATTTAATTATCATTTGAAACCATATATCATGAAAGTTCCAAGACCTAGGCATACATGCAATACAATGAAGATATGAGAATGAGAGCTGTCTTAGTATATTTAAAGTATATCCCGCTTGTACATTTAACTTTTAAGGTTCTATTAAGAGTTTTCAAGTAGAAGACATATAACACTCACCCTCTTCACATGTCATTGGAGTGTTACCCAAAATTCTGGAGCTCATAACATATAAATGCATAGTACATCTAAAGTAGAGCACACAAGAACACGACACATATTCACCCATAGTTGACATAAAACATTAACAATCAGCATCATAATTTATTAAGTTTTTGTCAAATTTTAATGATATCTTGTCAGTATTATATATCCCCCATTGACAATAGATGCACAAAATGTTTTTTCCATCTACCATCTATCACCGACTACCAGCTTTTGTTACTATTACGCAATGAATACTTCGTTACAAAATCACCATCGCTGTTGCTTGTGTTTCACTGTTAATAGATTTCTTGTCAATATAACTCTCTAACACAGTAAACCATGTGGAACTCCTAAACCGCGACAAGGCCTACTGATCTTCTAGGACGCTCTTACTATCACCCTTAGTGCAAACTGCAAAGCAATGGTAACCAAAAAAAAATGTGTTCATCACCATTTTACCAATAGAGAATAGTAGTAAAAATATAAATATTTCTCCTCTTGCATTGAGTAATACTTATATATAGGAATGTCGGTAACTACAATAACAAAGTAGTGTGGGTACTGCTGCATTGGTAGTGGTCATGACTCAATAAGACTAGTAGTGATGGTAGAATGTGAGAATAAACGCCGGGTAGTATGAAAATGAAGCATGAGCTTTAAAAGCAAATTCTTTAGAAATCATATATATGTGTTACAAACGAAGAAAGTATAAGCCTAATGATTAATGTCTGTTGCAATCCCTCTCATGAAAGAAACCTTCACACCTTTTGATTGCTAGTAAAGTGTTAGATTTAAAAGCAACTTGCAAATACTGAGATGGTAATCAAGGTTAGTTTCTCCTATATTATGGCAACAAACAATACGTTCTTGTGCGAAACTCAGTATGAGGCTTGATAATAAGATTTAACACGGCAATCACAAGTTCCATTTGAATCAACCTCATGTCTAACAGACCCCTTGCTCTACATGTTAACAACATTTAGAACGAACACATGGGTTATCAGGGTAGGTGCTACAGAGAGGATCATAATTGGCAAAGCAAAAGGCGGAGTCAAGCAAAAACTCATTCAACCTAGGTTAAAACATATTCCCTAGCTAAGCTATTTCACTAGAAGGATATTTTTACAAGATTTTTCTGTTCACACGGGGATATCAGTACGAAATTGTCGTTAAACTAAAATTAGAACAAAATTGTGGGTAGTTACATTATGGGATTCAGCTACCTACTCTACCAAAACAATATAACGCCACTCAATATTAGATACGGCACAAAGTAGCCAGTAGTCATTGTTAGATAGAAGTTTCAGCAACAAAAGTATTGGGGTTATATTTTCGCGAAACGAGAGTGATGAAATCATCCGCCCAAAAGAAGATAAAGAAGAAATCCAATTTTGCCTCATTTAGCTATCAAACATTTTGCACCACTCTACCTAAAAGATGTAAAGAGAAAATCACTTGCTTTGTGAAGCTAGAAAACATTATTTTGTGGCATTTGATAGAATTTGTGAGGGAAGAAAAGCAACGAAAAGGGTTCACATTTCCATGTTTGAATTTAAACATTATAACATAAAACACTCTCGTGAAAAGACTCAACTTGCTTTTAACTCTGTTCATCTTTTTAAAATATGAACATAAGACACACTCGATAAAAGACTTGACTACCTTTTTAATATATTTCACCTCTTTTCAATACCTCTATAAGTCTATAACGGGCTAACCAAACAAAAGAAGTCTTTTCTACACTTTGGTTGACAACCGCAACAAAAAATTTATCCCTTTCTTGAATCACCGTTACAATCATATCGGTTGTATGTCGCTATTAGACAATTTGTCTACTGACTATACCATAATTGTTTTTCCTCAGCGTCTCATTCAAGGGATCTTCAATTGATATTACTCAAAAGTTTCTAAGAGATGAGGAGCATATGAAATGGGTAGGGAAAGGCCCAGGTTATGTGGATGTGGAATCATTTTCATCCTTCAATTTCCCATGAAAGGTACTGAAGCAAACTTTAAATAAAATCAAATTAAAATAAGGAAACAAAACGAGCTTAAGATCTTGGAGGCGATCACATTCATATATGTGAAAAGATTTGTACAAATAACAAGACACTGATCATTTTGTGTAATTGTTTACAAAGTTGAGCTGTCTTTTAAATAAGATGAAGTAAATGAATTTGAGGCAAGGAGAAACCATAATTTGAATATGAGAAATTATCTATTCTCGATTTCTCACCATCGTCAATATAATACACCAAATCATCATTTATTTTTATGTTCGGAGAACAATTCACATCCCAGATTATATATAACCTTAGTTTTCGAGGAATTAGTAACATAGCCAGTACAAATGAGAGAATAATGGGCTGTAAATATACACTGTTAAACATCCTACTTGTTACTAAAAGTCCGAGGAGTTGGAAAATCTAGAAACATAAGCACCCAATTACGCACATACACTATTATAATTTTGGAGCCAAAACTCTAATGACCGGCTAAAGGTCGTCCATCAAAGTTAATTCAAATGAACATACACAGCCCAATGGTTTGACACTAAACCGGGATACTATTTACCTTCTCTCATAAGCATCAAGAAAAATCTTCGTCCCTACAATTAGTGTGCTAAAACAAACCCACATGGAGAAATGCTTCACTAACAAGCTTTATTTAACCCACTTTCATGTCATGACAAACCAACATTTATCAGTTGATTATACCATTATCTCTAATAAATTATTTTTGTTTTCTAAAATAGCAAGATAACGCATGCACACAGCTTTCATGTGAAAATCAGGTCACTCTAAAGCCACCAGAAACAGCACCTAAGAAGTCAATACAAGAAGACTTCTAAATCCTAAGACATATGTGTGGGTCCCACAAAAATAAAGACATAAATGTGGTAAATCTACACAAACTTAAAAAGGGAAAGCAGAAGGGAGAGATTAATTGTAGCCACTCTCTAAACAACCCAGCAAAACAAGCCCCCACCCAAGTCGAAAATGATAGCTTGCATGAATAATTTATTTTTAAATCCCTAATGACGTCTCCACCACTTAACATTTGTGACCAAATTTGACTTCAGCTACCCTCCTCTTTAAATTCTCCTCTTCTCAGATCAAAAAATGTATTCACTTTTACCTTCTCATCAACTACCTCCTATTTCTTTTCTGTCATGTAAGTTACAACATACATCAAGAAACAATGGGATCATGTAAACACATTAGACTAACTGAAAAGGCTGTACTCAGAGTACTCTTCGTTCTCTTGCTAAATACGGCAGGCAACATCAACCAATGTTCTTATCTTCCACATGCCACCCCCTCTCTCAAAACCTCAAACTCACCTGACATAAAATCATCCCTCATGAAATTAAGTATTCATGGTCATTTCGATTTTGACAACACCAGTTACGTAGCAAGTGACTTTGGCAAGAGGTACCATTTCCTTCCTATAGCAATATTATCACCAAAAATAGTCACTGACATATCTTCTACAATCAAACACGTTTATGGCATGGGCTCTAACTCTGCCCTCACTATTACGGCAAGAGGCCATGGTCATTCACTTCAAGGCCAGTCGCAAAATCAAGGTGGCATAGTCATCACCATGGAATCACTGAAAGAGCCAAAAATGCATGTTCACACCGGGGAACTGCCCTATGTTGATGTTTCAGGGGGTGAACTGTGGATAAATATCTTGCATGAGACTCTGAAACACGGCTTAGCACCTAAAACATGGACTGATTACCTTCATTTGACAGTGGGGGGCACCCTCTCAAATGCTGGGATTAGTGGACAGGCATTCAAGCATGGACCTCAAATAAATAATGTCTATCAGTTGGAAATCGTAACTGGTAAGCACTCAATTCATTCCTCTAATACCCACGCGTACAGACACAGAAGCTAATACACAATAGACAATCAGAAAATAAAATAAACCACACCTCATGCAAATTTATAGCAAAACTACTTAGTAGTTCGCAAAAAGACTATAAATAATTCATAACAAGCTGAAGACAATATAAAAATGGCATTAAATGTGAGAAATTTAAAATAAATGACTCCTTGCTTTCATGGGTGCAGGAAAGGGAGACATAGTACAGTGTTCAGAAAAACAGAATACTGACCTTTTTTATGGTGTCCTTGGAGGACTAGGGCAGTTTGGCATCATTACTAGAGCCAGGATAGCTCTTGAGACAGCTCCCAAAAGGGTATGTACCACAAAAGTTTATTTTGAGCAATAATGAACCATAAACGCACTCTGGTAATCTGGACGCCGATTTTTCACAGGTCAAATGGACGAGAGTCCTGTACTCAGATTTCCACGCATTTACGAAAGATCAAGAACAGCTTATAGCATTAGAATATTCCTTTGATTATATTGAAGGATTTGTCATAATAAATAGAACAGGCCTGGTTGATAGCTGGAGATCTACTTTCAGTCCCAAGGATCCACTTCAAGCTAGTCAGTTCAGATCTGAAGGGAAAATTCTCTACTGCTTGGAAATGGCGATGTACTTCAATCCTGAGGATATGAACGATAAGAACCAGGTTAGCATCTTAGACCATCAGGGCTCACTTGGAACTGGAGTAATTATTAGGGGAGTAAATGGGCTCAAATGAACTAGAAAATGGAGAGTGGTGATGGTGGAAGGTGGAAATGTGGAAATGAGGGCAATATTCATCCCTTAAGGTGGGGAATAGTTACCAACCTCCCCCCTAAGTAATGCATTACCTCCATGCAAGGGTAATAGTTACTCCTTCACCTCCTCTTTCCACCCTCCACTACCATCAATCTCTCCTATTTCTTCTCATTTGAAGTACTGCCCTAATAATTACTCCCATCCCAGACCATCAAAAGTAACAGGCAGATCATATATATTCAGAACTAACCAGCTGTGTGTTTCATATACAGCAAATGGAGTACATATTGTCCAAGTTGAACTTTGTCTCCCAGACAATATTTCAATCTGAAGTATCTTATGTGGACTTCCTGAATCGGGTACACCTGTCTGAAATAAAGCTGCGGGAGAAAGGACTATGGGATGTACCTCATCCCTGGTTAAATCTTCTTATACCCAAGAACAATATACACATCTTCGGGAAAGAAGTTTTTGGTCGTATCCTCACAGACACGAGCAATGGTCCGATCATCATTTACCCCGTCAATCAGTCAAGGTAATGGAATCATCTAATAGTTCATAGTTATTAAGTGTAGAGATGCGTAAATATAATAATAGAAGATCTTTTCCGTGCCAAACAGGTGGAGTGATAAAACTTCTCTGGTGACACCAGAGGGAGATGTATTTTATCTTGTAGCATTTCTGACTTCTGTAATGCCATCCTCAACTAGCTCAAGTAATCTTGAAGATATTATAGCCAAGAATAGAAGGATTATAGATTTCTGTGACATTGCCAAACTTGGGGTGAAGCAATATCTGCCACATTATGACGATCAAAATGAATGGCGAGCTCACTATGGCTCTAAATGGGATGCTTTTGCTCAGAGAAAAAATGTTTACGACCCCCTAGCGATTCTTGCACCAGGGCAAAAAATCTTCCACAGAGGTAGAACCACATCATGGTTTCCAAGTAGCTGATCAGATATAGGTAGTCTTCACAACCAGAAAGAGAGACATCAATGCTAAACTCAGTAAGTAATCAACTCTTGCATTTTCAGTGCCAAAACATCAGCCGGCTTTATAAAGAAGGAGAAACATAACGCAATTTTGTGAACGATAATATTGGGCTAGCCACAGTTGATGAAAAGCTAAGCTAGAATTCCATATGTTTAAACTTGGAATATAAATTAAAAGTGGGGAAATCTGCAACTGTTTCCAAAAAAGAACACTGAAATGTAGATTAAAATGAAAGGATTCATAGATTGGCCAGGAAATGAATTCACAGGTATCCTTCATTCTAGCAGTTGAACCATGTTTACATTGCACACAATACTAAAACAGCTGATCACATCACAAGCATAACAAGCGTACCTTCAAGACAAACGTTTTTGACTATAAAAGTAAAACATTCTCTGAGACAGTCATTTCACTCGGACTCCTTATCTTTGCTCCAGCCTAGACCCGGTCGTCGTCTCTCACCCTCGGGCTCTTCATAGTCACGCATATCAAGCAAGGACGACTCGAAGTCAGTTGAGTCACTTGCCATTGGAAGGACACTACTTAAGCCATCTCTGGCACCAAACCCTCCAGCTCGTATTACATCATCAGGATCAATAGTAGCTTCCATGTTTACCTCCCCAGATGGCTCAATATGCTGAGATACTTTCTTATGTTCACCATCATTCCCATATGTGCGATCATTTATAAAAGAATGTTTAGTGTCTTCTGTAAAGACTCTGTCCTCAGGAACATTATTAACATCCTTTCCAAGCTTGCCATTTTCATATGTATCTGAATATTAAAAGCTACATAAATACCAATTACTTGTGTGGGGAGGTTTTAGTAGCATCGATATAAACAATAGACAATGCAAAAGAAATGCAAAGTTTCATAGCCTCATTGTACTAGAGGCCCAAGGAGGAAGATAATAACTTTCAGAAGAAAATAAATCCATTGGCCATTGATCACCATGCAAAATAAGCACAAGTCACAAGGACACATATTACAAGAGTAAGTGACATGATAAAACTTTGAATCAATTTAATATGCGACATTAACATATGCCAATCTGCCATGACAAGAAATACCTCAATAACAGAACTTACAAATCTAACACTGGAATCTGGGAAAACTGTGTTGCTAGGCTTGCCAAGTGCTTGCATAAGTATCAGATATACGTGTCGTGATTTACTGGATAAACAGTAGCTATGAGGTAGATAGGTATTAGTGTATTACAACAACTTCCCTCACCCTCACCCTCACCCTCACCCTCACCCCACGAAAAGAGGGCATAACACATTCAGAATAGCTAGCACAATACACTTTTCTACTATAGCAGTATAGCCAATGCAGGATACATATGTTGCTCAACTTGAAATAGAAGTTTGTACCAGTTTTCACTGCAGCTCCATGGCCATCCATGATAGGTCTCACAAAACACGAGTGGTAATGTGGTCTAGTCGTTCAACTTGTTTCCTGCAACAGCTTCCACATATATTACTCCTACACAAAACAAAACAGAACAAAACACGAAGCGGCTAGCAATATAAAGTATAGGACAAATTCAGCAACAACTTTATGAGAACACCTATGGATGGAAGTTGCAACTATTACTAAAAAATGCACCATTTAGATGCTATTATAAATAAACAAGTTTGCAGACTCGATCCATTGACAAATAATCAGGCGATCCAAGCATGAAAGATGCTAGCTAAATTAGGTCCTCATCCGACGTCATGCTGATTTTTTTTGTTAAGATAGTCTCGCACAATTTAAGAAAATATCATCTTAAAAACTGCCAGATATATATAATTTCGGATACAATATGGCAAGGCAGGGAAGGTAAATATTTAAAACAGACACGAGATAAAGAACCAAGTGTTTAGTCAAATTACCCCAAAATAAACTACCCCTAAGGCCCTAATATTTCTCCAATAATCCAACAAAACATGACTTCAGACTTCCACTTGATCACAGTACTTAAAATCAGTCTGAAGTTCTCTAATTACAAAAAATAAGAGAAGCGATACGACAACATGATATGGTATAGCAAGCTAACATATGGTTGCCTAGTAACACATATAGCATATTTTGTAATACGGATATCTTAAACCAAAAATCATAATGAGTCGTAGTAAAGGGTAGCCCAGTGTAAAATGGCGTCCCCGCAAAGCACTCCCACCATAAGGATGTAATAGGGGCAAGCCTTCCCTGGCCATTTTGGCAAGAGGCCACTCCAAGGACTTGACCCATGCCCTATCGGTCACACGGCAACACCTTAACCGGTGCAGCACCCCTTCCACAGAGTCTTAGTACCGATATAAAATACGTTAGAATCAGTTCGTCATTAGCAACAAGCCTACAATTTGAGGATATCCGGAAACCCTGGCGCAGAATAGTAGAGGACATTTCAGTCCTACTGAAAGTCAAACAACAAGATAATTGAACAAGCAGCATAAAAACCATCCAAACCTTTTTTAACTACTGCAATACTTTCATTTTTCGAGCGACAACAGCAGCTAAAACCTAATTCATCTACCAAACATGTACTCCGTATTTGTCAATTTGGTATCCCGGGCCTTCAATTCTCTCCAACTATAAGAAACACGAATAATCCAATATTCTAACCTCTTCACATTGCAGCTACTCCAAACTCAAAATTGACGCAATTGCG
>JAOWBH010046407.1:0-24468 GCA_028566215.1 Silene coronaria
TAACTTATTTTTGCTTAACTTTTCTGAACTTATTTTTGCTGAACTTAACTTAACTTATTTTTGCTGAACTTAACTTAAATTAAGTAAAGTTAAGTCCAAAAGAACAGGGCCTAAATGGATCAAAAAGCACCACTGTTCAGTACCCCTTCACTAACCAACTTCAAATAACTATCCCACATCTACAAATATGGAGATATGTAAAAGGTTTATATGGGCTGTTTGATGTAAGGAATTGAAAGAGCTCTAGTGGGAGCAAGTTACTTACACTTACCATTTCCGCTTGTGTCATACACAATGTATTAGATTAGGCAAATATTTTTTATTTTTTCTTATATTTATATAGTCTACGTCGATTTGGGTCAATTTTTTATTCCAATCTTGGAGGTGGCTGCAAGTTAAGGTATAGGCTACAGTGAAGCCAATAAATTTCTTTTGGGACATGTAATGAAATCTGGCTATATAAACACATAAACAAGCTTCTAAATTGCCGATGTGGGATAGAAGTACTATCAGTTTCCAAAACAGCCTTCAGAATTGGAAGGGTCATCTGTCAACTTCCCAATTACTTCGAAAATGGCGGGAATAACATTTATTACCCTGGATTTGGAGGGAAAATGATGTAGTATATATGGAGTACTTCCCTCCATATTTTACATCATCCTCCAAATCCATTCCTCTTAACTTAATTATTTTCAAACAAATTCTAGTTAGCAAAAATATTTTTCCAAATAAAATGTCCGAGGAGAGAAAGGCGCATGTCCGTGATACCATTTGTACTAGGCTTTTTATGAGGGAAATTATCAAGGAGGTCGGTCCTACTTCCGTCCAAAACGCCCTTGCGAGAACCAAATCGGGTTACCATGGTAACCAATTCCTCGTCGATTTATTCGAGGAGGAGTTCAACATGCTCAATTGGGGGAAGTGTGAACTTGACAAGATGTATTGGAAGAGAATAGACGAAGACATAGAGATGATTGCTACTCCGAAAGTCGATTTCTCTATCGTGAGGGTGGAGGAGGAAGAGGAGGATGTTGTGGAGGTTGTTGAGGTTGTGGCAACACCGCCAAAACAGTCGACCTCTCGAAGGGCAACTATGGTTTCACCTCATATCAACACCCCCAAGCTTTCGAAGAAGAGATTCGGGAGGACTCATCCTAGTAGGGTTAATTCTAAGAAAATTAGATTTGATTCTTGTGTTGGTTGTAGCACCCATTAAGGACAATGGAGGAAGAGACGTTATGTGCACAATGGAAGAATGAATTTCCTTTTTTTTTTTTCCTTTTATTATGTTGTTTTTATTTTAATGTAGTTTTTTTATATGTATTTCTTTCATCATTTTTTTTATATTAATGAATGGTACTTTAATTTAAATTGGCCTTGCATTTGTGTGTTTGAACGTTTGTTTTATTTGCCCCTAAATTCAAGTCCTAAGTCTAATCCGATTCTTTAGTAAAATATTATTTACGGTTTGACAAGTCCTAAGTGTAATCCAATTCTTTAGTAAAATATAATTTAGGGTTTGTTAGTTGATGTAAAATATAATTTAGGGTTTCTTTAGTAAATTCGTTCGCGCGTCTTCCGCCATTGTCAAGATAATTAAAAGAATTAGGGTTAGTTTATTTGATTAATATACTCGATAATTAAAGAAGATGAAGTTGCTGTAAATTGTAAAAATTAGAAGATAAAGATATTGAGAATGACAAAAAATGAGATAAAGTTGGTCTGGATTTAGCTCTTTATAACACTCTTGAGTTAAAGACTTGTCGAGGTCTTAGACCTTCCCCATATGCGTCATGTTGTCATTGTTGCTACAATCTGCCTCTCTACTCTTGCCCATGATAACCAACAAGCCCGTGCAATAGGCTACGAATTTCCTCTACCCCCACCAAACCCTTTTAATTTATAATTCGATAGTTTTTATGAAGTAATTACTTTTTAAAACTGGGTACTTTTTTGTTAATATACCCGACGTTAATTTATGTACCCGACTTATATTCCACGACAAAATAAATACAATTTGGGTATATAATATAATAAAAACAATAAAATCTTAGTAGAATAATCTAAACACTTCAGAAAAAAGTTTTTTTTTTCAAGAAAAATAATAAAATTATAATCAATTAAACAAACCTACTGCCTATTGAATTTCTTTCTCGAAAACAAACACCAGAAAACACAATGACAGTATTGAATAACCTTGAAAATACAATAAGCCTCTTTATCTCATTTTTTGTCATTCTCAATATCTTCATCTTCTAATTTTTACAATCTCAGCAACTTCATATCGAGTGCAGCCAATGATTTAAACAAAATCTTCTAATTTTTACAATCTCAATATCGAGTATATGCAATGTCCGCTCCATTTGATTTAAACGAAATCTTTGTTGAGGAAGAGGGGGAGAATGACGTCACGGGTGAAGATGTAATCGATTTGGTGGCGAGTGCAGCCAATGTTTTAACCGGTGAGGAGGACGCTCAGTCCACAACTGTGCCCACAGTAGGAATGTTATTCGAGTCAGGTGAACAATTTGCAGCAATGTGTTACACATACGCATACAAAACTGGATTCGAATTACAAGTACGTAGTAGTAAGACATTAACGACTTTCAAAGAACAAGGAGTGAAGCGTCACGGGACAGGGGATAAAGAAACCCAGTTTCACATGGCAAAAGTATTAAGACTTGGTTGTAATAAAGGTAATACCAGCCGAGGATCGACCATCGGATCCTTGTAAAATGTTCGTTCATGGGAAGTTAAATAAAGACGGGATGTTTGAAATCATAACATGTAATTTGCATCATAATCATGACTGCTTACCCGATCAAACTCGTTTCGTTGTACACTACAGGAACATAGGTGAATATTTTAAAAGAAGAATGATGTTGAACGATAGGGCCGATATTCCTATTAACAGGAACTTCAACGCCTTATTAATGGAGGCCGGAGGTTATGAAAATCTACCTTTTAATGACCGTGATATGCGCAATTGCATCAACCGAGAACGCCGTAAAAGTAGATTTCATGGTGACGCTAAAGAGGTTTTAAATTACTTTGAGAAATTAAAATCTCAAAACAGGGACTTCTTCTACGCCGTCGAGAAAGATGAGGACGACCAGTTACTTAATATATTTTGGGCTGATGCTAGATGTCGAGCTATGTATAAGGTCTTTGGGGACGCCGTCTCGTTTGACAGTACCCATTCAAGTAACCGCTACAAAATGCCTTTTTGTCCATTCGTAGGTGTTAATCAGCACGGGAACACTATTTTATTTGCGTCCGCTTTAATTTCATATGAAGATCAGGAGACATTTGAATGGGTTTTCAAACAGTGGTACGAATGCATGGGGCAAGCTCCCATCGTCTTGTTAACTGATCAATGCAAAGCAATGGAGGGCGCAATTAAAAAAATATTCCCAGAGACGAAACATAGATTATGTTTGTGGCACATCTTGCAGAACGCGGACACTAATCTTACGAAACTCCCAAAATTTGCGGAGATTGACAGGGATTTACGCACCGTCGTCCATGAATCTTTCACCGAGGATGAATTGATCGAGAATTGGGAGGCATTAAAAGATAAGTACAACTTGCATGACAACACATGGTTGAATGAGGCATGGGCGAAGAGGCACCGATGGATACCGTATTACTGGATGGACACAATGTGCGCGGGTATGTCATCTACCCAACGTAGTGAACAAACAAATAGGCTGGTGAAAGTTTATGTTAGCATAAACACGAACCTTCGACAGTTCATGGATCAGCATGAGTGGGTCTTAAAAAATAAAGTGGAGGAGGAGAATAAAAAATACAACGAGAACATTAGAAAACCCGAGAAATATGATTCGAAAATTTTGTTCGAGGATGTGTACAGTAAGGTGTACACAAACAAAATGTTTAAATTGGTGAAAAATGAGGTTTATGGTTGTATAAACACCAATGTTGAAGCACTACCAAATTGTTTAAATTTGCGACGGTTTAGGGCAACTTCGAAAGTCTTCGAACCATTTTGGAAGAAGGACAGGAGAACATTCGAGGTTACTGTAGACACATTGACTAAGGACTACAAATGTGGTTGCAGGTTGTTTGAATTCAAGGGGATTTTGTGTCGGCACATTATGAAATGTATGGATGTATTAGAAGAAAAGGTTATACCAGCTAAATACATTTTGGATCGGTGGCGCAAGGATTTGGTTAGGGGGTACGAAAACATCCGGGTCGGATACTATGATCCAGAAGCATCAGAACGTGTGAAAAGGATGATGGAATTATCAGAGCAAAACGACTACATAATGAGATTGGCTTTTCAAGACGAACGATCAGCAGCAATTTTCAAGAGTTACAGCAGCAAGGTGATTGAAGCTTTGGAAGCTAACGCTGGAATACAGAAACGAGACTCCTTTGCACAGAGGGGGGTGTCGTCATTAGTATACGGGCGCAGGCGGACGCAAGAGAAGGACTGTCCGGAAGAATTAAACAGGCAGGAGGGAGATATAAGAGATCCACCAGACAAGCGAGGGAGTGGGAGGAAACGTAACACGAAACAACCAAAGAGGAAACGAAAGAGAAATGAAGATGTTGAAGCGTCCATTGATCAGCCTCCGAACCAGAATACGACCCAAAGAAGGAGTAATTGTCCATCTACGTCATACATAAGTGGGTATAGTGCATCGCAAACCAATCCAACCTTCTCCCAATCTCAACATTTTACAACATCCCAAAACAATCCAACGCACTCTCATTCGCAAATGACTCCGCAATATTTTGTGAACACTCAGTACACTAATTTTAGTCGGAGGATATGATTTGGCCACAAAGATGATAAAAAGGAGTATTGTGCATGTACGTCTGTTTGAAACCTGGTGTGCTGTACCTTTCTATTTTTGTGCAGTTTAGCTAAGTCAATTATGGACTTCTTCCTGTAGAGCTCTAATGTTATGGTTGTAGCTTTCTATTCTGCCCCAAACTGGTTGTCTCTGGCTGCCCCAAACTTGTCACTGAGCTAGTAGACCGGCCAAAGTAGTATGTTGTAACCACACTAGACTCATAATATATACTCGACTTAAATTTATTTTGACGTGAAATAACATTTACGATCAATTTGGGTTAATATTTTCACTCTTAATATATACTCGACTTAAATTTATTTGACGTGAAATAACATTTACGATTGATTTGGGTTAATATATACTTGACTTAAATTTATATAGTCGAGTATGAGTTCATTGTCGGGTTCATTGTCGACTTAAGTTTGGGTTTATATATACTCGACTTAAATTTATATAGTCTCGGTTGGGTCATTGCCGGGTTCATTGTCGAATTAAATTTGGGTTAATATACTCGACGTCAAATAACATTTTACGCTCAATTTGGGTTAATATTTAAATAAATCCTTAGTTCGGGTGTTGTGTCAACTCGGGTCTTGTCGTTCGAGTCGGGCCATTTATTAAAATATTTTACCTTCACCATACGACGATTCATTCTTTGTAGTGTCGTAGGCAATGCATATATCATACGTAAAATCACAATCCAACTCTTGCTTGTTACTTAGTAGCTTAGGACAATTTTTTTTTTTTACTTACTACTATCCCACATCGACAGATGTGGAGATATGTAAAAGGTTTATATGGGCTGTTTGATGAAATGTATTGAAAGAGCTCTAGTGAGAGCAACTTGAATATACATATCATTCCCTTGTGCGTCATTTCCATATTTGACCATAAGTTCAATCAAATGGCCAGATATCTTTTTTTTTTACTTTCTTATGAAAAAAACAAACCCACATCGGCAGTTTATAAGAAACGCAACAACCTTATATAGACATGTCTCAATCTATATGTCAAAAGAAATATATTGGGATTAAACCATCATTGGGCTTTATCCTAATATGGCTTTGTCTAAACATGAACCAATATTTTTTGAAAAACAACTAATTAATAAAATAATAATAATAAATGAACAACGAAAATAATAATAATCCTTCAAAAAAAAAACGAAAATAATAATAATAAAAGAAATATGAAAAAAAATAATAAGAATAAAAGAACTGTTAAAATAAATATCAAATAAATAAAAGAACTGTTAAAATAAATATCAAATAAAAATTGTAAAATTTATACAGTATAAATCAAGTTAACAAATAATTAATGAAGTTGTGATTAACAAGGGAATCAGATGATTTAATTATATTAACTAGATACTTTAATACTGACACATGGCGCAATTTAATTGTTGGTGTATGAGACCCTCATACAATGAATGTAAGTCTATCATCTTCCCAATTATTGGATCATAAGTGTACCAAATTGAATATGATTGATCAATTTGCTTATCAAAGGCATATTCCCAAAATAAAAAGGTAAACAATTGACTGAGACGCGTACGACACCTCAAAAGAAATAGGTATACAAATAATTGGGACGAATAGAGTACTAACTTCAGTAAATTATTTATCTCATATTTATGTCACGTATATATTCTTAGTTTCTTACCCATCTTCTTCCAACTTATAATCCTTGATCCTAAAAAATGTATTAATAAATGGATAAAAATGTCTTAAGGAGGTAAACGACTCTCTATTCCGCTGAAATATGTTCCACACTTTCACCAATAGAATCCTTCAACCAAGTGATGCTATTGATACAAAAATGTTAAAATGACTTATCTAGATATATACTTCGTATAAAACAAAATTAATCAATCAATACTATATATTAATTCCAGAAATCAAGGAATTCAATGTAATTACTTAAATTTATACAAATTAATTATGCTATATAGTTTTTAATCAATAGCACTGTGTGATGGACCCAAACAAGTGATTTCAATGTAAATATTATATTGTTTTGGTTGAAGTATAAATTTAGAGAATATCAGAATATGGTGATTTTCTTTAAAATAAACATGCACCACTTATGGTATTAATTAGTATCATCATATAATTATACAATTATTTAATGAACACAAATATAATATAAGTAAGTAATATTTTGGAAACTATTAAAAGGTAAATAAATCAAACTAGATTTCCAAAATATATAATATATTCCATAATTATTTCGATTTGATTTAATGCATATATGTAGTATATTTATATAAATATTTAACCCCTTAAAATAGTAAAAGTAACTGCAGCATATAATTAAGGGTTTATGACTATTTTGAGTGGTTTAAAAACAAGAGAAATATGAACAAGAAAGACAGAACTTTTATCAATAAAACAAGAACAAACGGAGGAGAAAAGGTTGTTTTTGTGAGACGGATTTTCTAGTTTTAATTGAACAATTGAAAGGTAGCAAATATAAAGATAGTAGCAAGCATAAGCATCCACAAAGGTAAGCTAAACACGTCTTCTTAATCAAGTCACAAAGGTCAAGATTAAGGGACTCCGCAAAGGTAGTAAGCAATTCACGAAGGAGTGAATTTTTGCACAAAGCAAAGTGTTTTTCATTAATCAAGTCTATCTAATACAAAGAATTCAAGGCTCTTTAAATAGAGCTTTACATGTTAAACAAGAGAAAACCTAAGAGAAAATCTGATCATTGATTCTCTAACAACTCTAATATAAGGACTACTTTTAAACAAAGTAAGAGGACAAAATATATTAAGGAGATATGACTTTCTAAAAATTAGGACAAGGAAAATGGTTGTGTGTTTTAAACAAAGTAAGAAGACAAAATATATTAAGGAGATCTGACTTTCTAAAAATTAGGACAAGGAAAATGGTTGTGTATTGTCTAGATGCTTGGCCCAAGTCTAGATGCTTGGCCCATGGCTTCCCCTGCAGAAGAAATCAGTAAAAGATGAGGCAATGGAAGGCAAGGACAAGCTGTCGCTTTCCTTGTGTTTCTCCACATGTATCTGCTTTTTCCCAACCTCAAAAGATATCATTTTACCTTTTATTTGCTGCCCACATTCTTAAGTATGACAAGAGGACCAATACCATCGTTGGACGTGCACAATAAGGCAGGTTAGATAGTTTGAAAAGCCCTTATTGCACACAAATGCCAATCGGGTCATTTGCCATAGCATTAGGAATTCTAGTCTGACTTGCAGCGTGAATATTTCTTAGCTCAGAATGAAGTATGATGCTCATGAAAACTCACTTTGAAGATATTGATGTTAGCTATCTCCTCCAACAAGAATCATCTGAAAATATGACATAGATCTTAAGATATTGAGCTTTGAGTGCGATCAGGTCATAGTGACCTGTGCTGCAACAGTTCAGCGTCCATGATCTTTTTGTAGACCTCATAACTATTGCCTCAGGATGAACCAAGAGGTGACCCATATACCAAAACGAAGCTAGATGAGTTAGATACCACCTCCAATAAGAATCACCCCAAGATGTTTCCTGGTTTGGGAGATATGAACAGTTTAGTACTGACATGTCATTTCAGAAAAACAACATTGCATTAGTTGTGACAACCTTTGAAGCTCTATTGTAACCAATATACTTAATGGTAGAGGACTTCTCCAATATTTGATCCATATAAATAACACAAAATTTGACTGAGTAAGACTCAAAATATGAGCATTTGAACACAGCCATTCCACAGCTTAATTATGGCAGAATGCTGTGGAAATGATATTGTTTGAATAATCTCATGGCTTGTTCTCTTGGCACAAAAATGTAATGCATCAACTTCTGTTGCAGTAATTATGTTATTAGTGAAAATAATTGTAATAACATTGGATATATAATAATATGTTTGTAATCACGCATTGAATAGTCAAAGTGAATATATTAACAACGATAATAGTGAAAGTAATAGTAGTAACAAAGAGAGTAGTGAAATTATCAATATTAATGCGACAGTAGTGAGAGTAACAATAATTACAGCGGGAGTAGTGAAAGTAATCGTAGTAATAACGAATGTAATAAAAGTAACAATACTAACAATAAAAGAAAGCATATATGAATAATTAGCTAACTAATCGATTTAAGTAAAATATTAATAACGGGAATAGTAAATTTGTCTCATAATTTATTTCATCGTAACTTTAAGATATGGCATAAAAATATATTCAATTTACGAGTTATGCAACTTTAAAGTAATTTTATTTAATTGAAAATAAATTTTAATGGTAAATAGAGATAGCTCGGGCGTAGCCGGGCACCAATACTAGTACATTCTTATTCCAATATTCTCTCTCCATTCATTTAAACATTACTTTTATGAAATAATTATAACCACTAAATCGTTCCAAGATTTAATCTGCACCATTTAAAAGTAATGAAGGTTCATTTCTTTTCAAATATTCGAGAGAATCCGGACCGATTAACATCATTATATTAAAAGTTTGAATGTGTTTTTTCTTCAATACTATTAGAAAGATAAATTAACGAATTGTTCATAGATTTCACGTAGGCACGTAAATAAGCCTTGTAGACTTAATGACCTCTCCAATTTCACAAATTCTTGTTTCAGACAGTCACTTTTCGTCTTATTTTTCAGACGGGGATATGTAACCATTTTATGGTTAAATGTAACCATTATGGTGCGGACAGTATTACAACTTATGGTAACTTGTTTTTCGATAGTGATCACATTTAACTGTAAAATATGTACCAAAAAAAAAAAAACATTTAACTGTAAAGTGATTACAAAATCTCATCTTATTATTTCAGACCAAAAAGGTCCGTCTGAAGCAAAACGCTTTGCTCCAATTTGGATTAGTCAAAACTCAACTCTAACTCAGAAAAAATTCCGGCCTCAATTTTTAAATTTTTAATATTACTTGCTGAATCATTTTTTTTTTCCCATGGAGTAAAAAGCCTATTGCAAAAGTAAGCTACGTTTTTTATTGTTCATCATTGCTCTAAAACAAATCATAGCACCACGGGTACTTGTCAGGCGGACCAGGTCTAGTTTCAGGTCAAAACATGATCAGCTGAATATGGGCCGGGTTATAGCACCACGGGTGAGATTAGTATCAGAACACGAGTTAAAAATACGTTGCCAAATCAAAATGTGGCTCCCTTCTACAGTTTAACATAACAAGCCACGAGCATCCTTATAATCGATTCCAAAACTCACCTGTACACATGAATATAGAGTATAAATATATCAATCCAGAGATGGCCATAGCTGATAGCCGATTGGCGATAAACCACCCCCTTCGTAAGAGTGTTTGTAACTTTTGCTAGCTTTTAGCTCAAAGTAAAATGACTAGAAAAGTTTCATCACTAGTGAGTGGTGGCTAAAGACCTATTGGTCTACAATATTTCTTACTAAACTTCACCAAAAACTGTGGTGATCAACTCTACTTATAAGTAACACCCCATTCATCTATTAACTAAACTTGGCCAGGACCCTAATTTTAATTTTATTAAATTTCCTCCACATTATTTTCTATGAAGAAGAAAGCTCGTCTTTCAGGGATCTCTTTACAATGCAGACTGGAAAATCATCTCGGCAAGCTCCTGCCATTTATAGAGGATGAATGAGATCCTAATTAACGAAACACGACTAAAAAAGAAAATCATGGGCATTTGTATCAATGAATTGAGCATTGTACCTGTTTGCCAGATGGGACTTTAGGTTCGCCCCATTCAATGGCCTTCTTCTCGAGATACTCAAAATCAGCCTTGCCGGCCTGAAGAAAGAAGCAACAGGAGATGTCAAGTTCTGACCAAAGCATTATATACATTGGCAGATCAGAGAGGGCACAAATTAATTACTTTTCAGCATTCCTTGTTATTGAAGTATTTAACCTATGCACAACAACTTTCGTAAATTAATGGCTTAAGAATTTTTTGAAAGAATTTTTGTAATCCGCTGTTGACCACGATGCGATTAAGCAAAAGGTAAGAAGAATATGTTGTAGTAGGTTACCTCTATCATAGCGCCAACCTCTGAGTCAAAGCTTTGATATCTCTTCTTCACAAGCTCAGTAAGTGATCCCTCCTTCAACACAAAAATTTATTCAGGCAAATACGATAAAAGAAAAACAAAACGGAGTTCTTTTATCTGAAACCATGAAGGGTTCACCTCAATTAGCTTGGCAGCATTTCGAAGTCCACGAGCCATTGTATCCATTCCACTAATATGAGCAATGAACAAATCCTCAACATCTGTGCTCTCCCTTCGTCTTAAATACACAACATTTAATCATGTATTGCAAAATATCCTCAAGACTCAAGTTTACAACAAGGTCAACAACAGCAACATCTTAGTCCCAACCTCCCCAAAATGATTTGGAGTCAACTAACTGGTAGTTCAGTTCAAAAATCTCAGAGTGAAGTGAGAATAGAAGAAAGCTTAGATAGTCGAAAATAGAAAAACTAGCGGGGTGCAAATAGAAGAAAAGAAAAAGACAAAATAAAGTGGAGAACCTTTGAAATACAGAAATAGAGTTAAAGCCTATACACCATTCATTTTAGGTGTTTGGCCCCGGTACGTTTTTTTCCCCACGAGAAGGATACGGAACAATGAGACAATATTGACTCAAATGGAGGGAGCTATAAGAAAAGACTTACAATTTTGCATCAAAGTTGAATCCTCCAGGTGCCAGCCCACCCTGCAAGAGAAGTAAAACCAATTATATTACCAACAAGAACCTACAAACAATGCCTATGGCTAGGACTAGTGTCCTTACAAAATCCGAGAGTTCTAACTCACATTTTTAACCACAGTGAGCATCACGAGAGTTGCTTCTGCAACATCAGTCATAAATTGATCTGTGTCCCACCCTGTCGCAAACTAGAATATTAGACCATAAATGTACATTTTAAAACTAGGGCCAATTAAAATATATTTTCACCATATAGTACCAGTTTGAGGGTCTCCAGTGTTAGCATCAATGTTTCCAAGCAAGCCATTAATTCTAGCAGTCTCGAGCTCATGAGGACAGCTGCAGAATATCCACATCATGTTGCATTAAGCAAAGTCACACATGCCTTGATGTCTTAAACAAGGCATGGGTTCTTTCAATAGTTTAAAGACTTTGAACATGACATACCTATGACCAGCCAGTGTGGCATGATTGCATTCGATGTTCAGCTTAAATTCATCTGGAAAAAAATCCTTTATCAGTAGAGGAATCAGTGCCAGGATTATATTTATCGCCAATTAGATATAATACCTCTCACCCAAAGCAAAAGATATAGCAGATCAATAATTTAGGTAAGGATCCAATGCTACCTCCATTTTCAAAAATTTCTTTTTCAGAAATCTATTATAGCATTGTTTATTTGTAATAAACAAGGACAAAACAAAGTTCTCGCCACAATGCTGGACCTAAAAAATTGTTTCTGAGGTCCTGCTGAGCATTTTAAGTTAATTCTACACAAAAATATTGATGTTTACTTTTTATGAAACCAAAAATGAGCAAAATATATTCGTCTTCCAGTGTCGCAGGACCCCATATCCCTAGACTGCCAATTGTTTTGGGAGTTAAGAAATAAGAGGAGCGAAGAAAGAACACTGAGAGTCCTAGTTTAGCACTAGCAAACAAGGTAGACACGGCTCAAAAATAAGTTAAGCAGTAACTCAGCACACCTGAAGAATTGATATATTAAGCCTAACATTTAGGCCAATGTCTAGACTTTAAGAAAGAATTTCGAAATTACCTAGTAGGCCATATTTACGCAAGAAATTAGCTGCTGTTGCTGCGTCCCAGTCATACCTACCATCAATTTCTTTAGTTAGGATCCAGAAAATCAAGAACAAACGACGATCTAGCAAGAAACATACTGGTGCTTTGTAGGTTCCTGGGGCTTTGGTTCAATAAGCAAAGTGCCTGCCACAAGGATGCAAAAAACTCACATGTTAACAGAAGGGAGAACAACTGTATGGGTGAATTCCATGTGAGAGATTCAACAAACAGCACATTACCATTAAATCCTATCTTTTTCTTGTAATCTACAGCAGCCTGAAGAAAGCTTGCCTGTTACACATAACCGAACATCGAATAAATTCTGACAATATTACTTAAAAGACAGCCATTCACACTAATAACAACTGACAAGTGCTGTCTCATACCATGTGATCAAGTTCTCTTCCCATATCTGTATTAATAAGGGTCTGATAACCCTCACGGCCACCCCAGAAAACATAGTTTTCACCACCTAGATGATGAGTCACCTGTATATGTGACGTAAGCGTTAACAAAAGTGGTATTAGCAAAATCTCCAATCTAAACCTAATTTCGGACACTATGCCAACATAGAGTAGTTACTGACCTCCATAGCTTTCTTGACTTGTGCAGCAGCATAAGCATATACCCCAACCTCCGTGCTGAAACACCAAGTAACAGTTCACACAGAGCAGCACAATATTCGAGAAAACAACACAAAAACACGACATAGTAGTCACTCAATGGCTCTTGACTTTATCGGAACAAGGGGTGAGATCACTCAGACGTACTAGCCTAACTACACAACCGAATGACCCATGATGAAAAATATGTTGTACACTCTACTAGTATTTCATGATACAATAAGTATACAGAATTAAGCGAGTCATTTTGTTTTTTTCCATCATATTCTAAAGCTGGAGAATAGTTCGTCATTGTCCTTATTGGAAATGGCAACAGTTTCCTTAACTCTTATATCAAAGCAGAGACATGATTAGAGAGATTTTCTTTTCATACCTTGTAGCTCCACCATGCATGTAACGAGGATGGTGGAACAATTGAGCTGTTCCCCACAAAGGACGAATCTTGCTGCCCTGGTGGTATTCAGATGTAATGAATTAGAACACCGAAATCACAAACACCTAGAAGCACATTTGATCTCAACAACCACTGACGAGGTATGTGGAAAATAAGTTAAGACACCATTTAAATGCATGAAGACACTTATATCATTGACTTTATCATTGACTTTCCCATAAATCTGATATAACCTAAGCAATACCTTGACAAATAAAGTATTCCAGCTCCCTTTATGTTTAATACTCCCTCTATCCCATTGACAAATTGGAATAACTAAACAAATACCTTGACAGATATTCTTCATCTGTTACTATATTGGTTGGTGGAAAAACTATACGCATGGACCCCTGAAGGATAATCTTATGTTTCTCTTGGTGCCTCAAAAGTTCAAAAGCTACAAAACCTAAACTGAACCTTATTTTTATCAGTTATTTCTTGATTGCTAAGATGTTTGGCTGTTAGGTTGTTAGGCTGTTACTACACCAGTACAACCACTGCAAAGAGCAAGAGACTATGGTAACTAAGGTATACCTGCAGTTCCTTGGCTACAGCTATCACTTCATCCAAATTCTTGTTTGTTTCCTGCAATAGCCAAACATCCATTTATAAGGTCAATAAAAAAGGACCACATAACAAAACCCCCGTAGCCATTATTACCACACGCATCATCTGTACCATGCACAGTTAGAAAAACAAAGAGCAAAACACACATTAAACAGGGTTAATATCCTGATTCACAGTGCATTATATACCCATTTGAATTTCAAGTCAGCTTTATTTGGCACATTGGTGGACCTATAAATGAAAGTACACTGTAAGACTCATTGTCACCCGTCTTGGTTTTATATGGTGTCTTTAAACTAAAACAATTTCGGATGAACAACATTTAGCAACATAAACTTCATTTGTCGAACTATTTGTGTTTTTTCGAGACCCTATTAGCCATAGAGACTAAAACCCAGTTAGAAGTATTAGCACCATAACTAGTGTAACACCCCGGCCCAAACCTAGGGTCGGAAGTATTAGCCACGGTAGCTCGCCAGGCTGTGTACATGGCCCACAGATCAACACGGGTCCTTTCCAGCGCATTTTGTCCTCACTCAGGCGCATCCCGCCTATCCTAAGACTACTCTCAGCCAAGCACGCTTAACTATGAAGTTCTTTCGCATGAATAAACAGAAAAGAAAGTGCACTTTGTTGATATGAGTAGTATTATCATTCCTTTAAGCACTAGTCACATTTAAAGTCAAATCAATGGATCTCTTCAAGAAGGTACCCCACCCGAATTACATCTTAGGTTTAGTAGAGTATTACAACATCACCACGGAGCTAAATTGGTTTCGGAGCATTTAGGCCAATAGTTTTAATAGTTTAGATGATCAACGGACTTGACTTGCAAGAATTGGCATTACAAATATGAAGAACAACAAGAATGTAACCAAAATCCCAAAATACAACATAACTATCTTGGAGATGAACGTCGAAAAAAATCACATCAAAGAACAGAGGCACACTACCGCAACACCTCAAACAACTAAGAAAGATTGTCCATAAAGGACCGAAAATGAAACTTGCATCGAAAACTACAGTAATCATCAATGTAAGAATAAAAAAAAATTACTTCTTGAACATTGAATTGACTCATACCCCAGGAACATTTAAATTAAACTATTACTTGACATAATGATAGATGGAAAATTCAACCTTGATGATATTACTGCACCAACAGATCGAGATATCACCAACTAATTCGACACTAAACACAATGTGATATTAGCCAGTTTAAAAACACAAGTAAGTGGAATCTTTCATAATAATTTCTCATTATAATTCAAGATGATATTACAATTAATATAATTAGAGCAATCATCACGCACATCCTTAATACAAGTTGGATGGATGAACTCAAATGTGCTCCATATGGATTAAATACAATTATATACTTAAATCATCGATAATCTTATACAAAAATGAACTCTCTAAAGACCAGTATGAGCAGGTGCACCACAAGCCGCAGGGTTCTGCTTGCCAGATGTGATTGGCTTCACATTCTTGCACATTGAGACGGCCGCACCACCCTTGAATGTCAAGTCTATGTCCGCGAGTTCCACCTTCTCACAGGGTAATCCACTGCTACACAATAGCTTCACCGCCTCTTTTGTACTTGTTGTTCCTCTCACATTCTTAAAACTAACGTTGCTGATCTTAACCTTTGAAGGCGTCTGAATTTTGAAAAGGATATATTAGATCAATATCTATAAGACATCATCAACAACATTAGAGTACGAATGTATAGTATATAAGGCTTACCTTTGATTTGCAGTGGCCGTAAGGGCAGTACTCTTGATCAACAAGGATAGGATTTCCAACATTTTCGACAGTGATATCCTCAAAGTGTAAGTCTGATGCGACAGCTTGGTAAGAACCGAGCCATGACTTGATTCTAACACCATTATCAGTGTTGCTGATTTTACAGTTCTTGATAGTGACACCAGTGACAGGAGCCTCATTTTGGTACCTTCCAAGGCTTCCAATGCTAATACCGTGTCCGGGACCGCAGGTAACAGACTCAACGTGGATTTGCTTCGCACCATCTCCCATGGATACGCAGTCATCCCCTGTCCCAATCTTGGCCTTGATCACGTTTATGCCTTCAGACCGTCCAATGTGGATACCATCCGTGTTAAGGCTGTCACCTGGAGCTTGGATAGTGGTGTCAAAGAGTGTCACGTTCTTGCACCCCAAAACTCCCATGTGGTACAACTTACTGTTGATGGAGCTGAGACCACTAAATTTACAGTTGTTGAGGAAGTTGAATCTAAAGTTCTGCAATGACGGTATACAAAACAAACAGTTATACGAACCTGACACAAAATTTCTACCAACTTTAAAAGTTATAGTAGGAAAAGTACGTACGTAAGGAAGTTCATCACAAGTGCCCGTTTGAGCACATTTGTTTTGCTTCCAAGCGGCTTGGCCTTGGCCGTCAAAAGAGCCACCACCCTTAAGGGCAGTCACGGTAAGCCCATTGACATGCTCGAATTTAACCCAAGTGGATTTGTCTTTCATCTGTTTTGGATCAGCAGGGGCCTTGAAGTTACCTGCAAGCTCGATAGTAACTTGGCTTTTGCATGGACCAGCAAAGCTAACCGAGTTCATCAAATACGTTCCTGCTGGTACTACTATTTTTGATGGTGTTGTTGATGCACATGCTTCCTTCCATGCTTTCATCATTCCCTAACAATATTCAATTTATTAGTGTTTTTGGTTAGTTGGATCGTACAATAACGTGGTACACTAAATGCACATAGGAAATTCTCTTGCACTAAGATTCATTATTAAGATATACGAGAATTGCGAGATTGAATTCATTACAATTACATCAAATCCGACATAAAAACGAAATCACTACAATGCGAAAATTAACTTTTTACTCACCATTCGTGATAATTATAAAAACTTTACCGCAGTAAATATTTAATTTAATCCTTGTATATTTAGGACATACCTCTGTAGCATCTGCAGGCTTAGCACCCAATTTTGTTATGTCGAATACGGTCAGACATCTCACAACTGAGATGGACACATATAAAATGGAAAAAATTAATGGGAGAATAGACCTTGACATTTTTTATTTTTTTTTATTTTTTTTATTTATTATTATTATTGTTTAGGTTTTACCCTTATTATTTTTGTTTTATTCAGTAATTATGACATTTGTTATTGTACATGCACATATATATAGTGTCCTCCAAAATCATACAACCAAACAATGCCTTTTCTAATTTAAGTTATTTTAAGTTATGATCCTTATTTTTAGGGTACGTTTGTGGTCAGAGTAACACATTATTTGCTTCTCCCATCTATATTTGACAAATATGATTTTCAAGCAAAATTAGAATATATCCACATTAATCACAAACTCTAAATTTAGATAGCAGCAATACCGACATGGCGACATGGATTCAGATACGGAGTTGACACGTGACAAGTCATCCCAAATTTATTATTTTTCAACAAAAATCAAGAGATTTACAATAAAAAATCATTTCATATTCATTTACACAATTTATTAACACATAATAACGCTTATTATATATTTACAAAAAAAATTATGGTCCTTATTTTACATTTAATAAAAATTACTTTCATGAATTACATAAAGTTGGATTTTATTTATAAGGCATTATCATATGTATAGAGATTGTATTAAAATTGGAAAAAAAAACTAATAAATGTATTCTAAAAATTATGCTAATATATTTGTTATAAAATTTTTAAAGTATAATGATTTTTTTAGTTTATTATGAACATAGATATATAATTATTTGATTATACAAATTAGGATGAAAATAAAAATTGGCCCAATTTTGTGTCTCATGCATGACTCACAAGTCTCAATTCTTGTACCTCAGTATCTCTCTATTTAACACATAAACATTAATCATTATAAATAAATATTAATTTAATAAGAGACATCTTTGAAACTTAGGTTTCAACCCAAAATCTGTTAAGTCTCTTAAGTGTTGTCTTAGAAGACTCTTAAGAGTTTGTATCACTATCTCCAAAATATGATATAAAAAATAAAGCAGAGATAACATTAAAGAATTGAAATAAAGTGAAAAATGACGACTATATTTTTTTTTCTTCCAGAGTTAGCTTTTTTTCCCATATATTAACTTTTCCAAAAAAAATACATATTACTTCATTTTTTATATACAAATCATTGCGTAGTTACTTAGTGAATTGTTTCTTTTTTTCTTGGAAAAAAAAGCGGCCATTAGTTATATTGTTCTTCGTTTTTCATAAAGATAACTAATTATTTTTTTATTCTATCCTTCTAATTTTATATCAGTATATGAAAATTAAGTGTATGAGAAGACTTATAAGTAATCCTAAAGTAACAAATATCGAGAAAAAAGTATAATATATTCATTCCATTTAATTATTTATCTTTTATTTTCTTTGAAAGAGATTATAATCATATGTAAACAAATGATTATGAGTAGACATAGGATGTAAACATTAAACCTTTATTATAACGTTTTTTTTACATTATAACTAAGTTGATTACTCCGTTGCAACACACGAGTTTTCAAACTAGTAAGTCTTATTCTTCTCTTTACTGTAGATGAGGTCCTTCTCCAACTTGGGCCCTGGTTCCGAGGACCGAATTAAACGACCTTTGGGCCGCCCCTGGGTGTATCGTTTCATACTCCGATGACCTATAATGTGTACCAATATTTAAATTTGTTCAAAGAAAAATATACTTGTATTTTGTAGCATAATATATACGGAGTATCTTTCTGTAAAAAAAAATGTGGAGATTCACTTGTTATTTATTTCAAAAGTCATTTGAGTTTATGAGGTTGAAAAAACATTATTAATCAAGATAGAATATGACTGTTAATATTTTATTGTAGGTTAACAAAGTGAAAATGTTTGTAGTCTATAATTCATCAAATTTGAAAAGGAGGTAAACTCAGCCGTCGGCCCACTAAGGCTAAATTTTGATAGCAGAGTTGACAATCAAATTAAACTAGCATAACTAAAAAAGACATTTGGTGATTAATAAATTTTAGGACAATTATATTATTTTTTTGCATGGATTGAATTTTTTGTTACTGTTATAATATGTTGCTATTAACGACATATTGAAAAATTACAAATTCTTGTTTACAACTGTTGTAATTGAGAATAATTTACAACGGGAGTGTAAATAAACCATTCAAACGAACATTTTTTTTGGGGGATAATGCACATTATCACAACGTTTTAACTTACAACGATTATAAGTAAAAATTAGTAGATTTTGACAAATTTGCTATCGAGATATACAATTTACCAATCACATGAATTTAGTAGATTTGCTGGTCCCTCTTATTGTTTCTCAAGCTACTAATTTCACTCGATTTTTTTCCATAAGTTCTACTAATTCAAGATCATATTCAAATACACAACCTATTTATTTTAGCAGAAAATACAACCCTATAAAGTAAATTATCACTCAAATTAGGATAAAATCAGGTTACCTACTAATAATCCTACGCTGGATATTAGCTTATCTTCCATTAATTAAACTTCCCATACAAACACAAACAGGATGTAATTTGTACATTATATGGTATACCAAAACCATTATCTTATTTACGTGGGTCTATGTATCCAAAACAACCTAATAAACTTTATTTAAAAATAATAAAAATGACAAAAAATTCATAAGTGATTGGCCAAAAAATACGTATATTAATTTATTAATTAGCTGTCAAACTTATATTTTAGCTGTACGTGCGCACTGTCCACCACTCCACAGCTAAGCTCTCTCACGCTTCCCTTATTATTTTGCTTGATTATTCCTTCCTATATTTTCCAGCCTGTTTCTCCTCTCTTTCCCTTCACTTAAAACTCTCCCTTTCCCCTCCTTCACCCTACACTATTCCCATCTCATATTATTTTCCTATATGCTTGTATTCGAATCGAAATTCTGATAACAATGGATCCGTGCCAGTTCCTGAAAATAGTTATCGGGAACTTAGCCATAAAGTTCCCAGGTTCGAATCCCCCTTCCTCCTGCTACTGCAGGATCAAGTTTAAAGACTTGACCCCGCAGTCAGCAACGATCCCGGTAATTTCCTTTGACGGGACCCACCCCGACAGCGGGTCTCATTCCGTGTCAGCCTGTTTCAACCTGTCCAAATCCGACGTGGAAAAACTCATCGCTGCTAAAAAAACACCGTCTAAAAAACCCGCTACCAATACAATACTCAAAGTTGACGTGTATGACGGGTCGGGTGCGGGTACGGGTTGCGGATTTGGATCGTCTGGGAAGTTATTGGGCCGGGTTTCAGTTCCGGTTGAGTTTAGTACACATGTGTTGGAATCGAAGAATGGTACGGTTGTGATGAACGGGTGGGTTTTGGTTGGTGAGAGGAAAAATAAGGGTTTAAACCCGCAAGTATTTGTGAGTGTTAAGGTTCAACCCGACCCGAGATTTGTTTTCGCTTTCGACGGTGAACCCGAATGTAGTCCGCAAGTGTTTCAAGTTAAAGGGAATGCTAGACAGCCTGTGTTTTCTTGTAATTTCAGTTGTCGACAGCCTGCTGATTGGATTTCTAGATCAAGGTTTGTGCTTTATTGTCTTTTGTTGCGTTTTTTATTCTTTGTGAGAGCGATATTTTAATTTTAATGAAAGGTGAACAAATAATTAGGACGGAGGTAGTATATCATTGATGATTTGTGAACTTTCGAATTTTTCATTGTTCGGAGATGTTTAAGGTGGTTATTTAAAATAATAGTGAAATCTGTAGCCGCTACCTTAGTTGCACTCGGATTTCTGCAAATTGTCATTAATTAAGCCATTAATTGATTATGATCTTAGGTGAATTGTTTCGGTAGGGTTTGAACTTGAGATCCTTAATTCGACTTTGTTTAGTGGTGATCAATAATGTTTGATTTTGATAAATTAAGTTGAGGTTTATTAATTGGGTTAATTAAGAGTTGATTGAATATGATGGTCAAGCAATTATGTCATGTTTAGAATGTCTAGCTGGAAAACTACTTTAACAGCTAGGGTGGATTAGTTATAGCTGGATTGTTGGACCACTTCTTCAATCAAGTTGATACTTGTACACATTGTATTATGGAGTAATCCCTAATTATAGTAAATTAAATGATGATAATATGTTACTGTAATTAAGCAATTTGAATTTAATTTTATTATTTTGTGGATTTTTAAAATTTGACCCAGTAATTAGTGTGCTGATTAGAACTTGTGATATTGTTAACAGCTCAGAGACAAGTACTTCAAGAAGTTGGCTTAGCTCACTTAAAGTTGACAAGGACCATCACCACCACCAATCGAAAGAGCGTAAAGGATGGTCCATTACAATCCATGATCTATCCGGCTCTCCCGTCGCAGCTGCCTCTATGGTTACCCCTTTCGTCCCCTCCCAGGGTTCGGATTGGGTAAGCCGGTCCAACCCGGGCGCTTGGCTAATCATGCGCCCCGGAGACGGAACTTGGAAGCCGTGGGGTAGACTCGAGTCTTGGAGGGAGCGGGCTGGGACTGACGGAGTCGGCCATCGTTTTGAGCTAATCCCGGACGTTGGGGTACCCGCGTCCGTGATGGGCCCCACCGGGATTACCCTAGCTCAAGGCTCGGTCCCAGCGCGGTCGGGTGGCAAGTTCTCGATCGACATCACCACTGGCCCGTCCCCTGCGAGCAGCCCAAATAGCAGCATTGATTTCGGATCGTGGAACGGTTCTGGCTCCGCCTCGTCTTCGGGGTCGGAACCAGGACCGGGGATGGGATGGTGGGCAGGGTTGGTGTACAGGGGATTTGTCATGTCCTCAACGGTAGGAGGGGAAGGGAAAGCGAGCAGGCCGGAGGTGGAGGTGGGGTCGCAACACGTGGCATGCGCAGAAGATGCAGCAGTATTTGTTGCATTAGCTGCAGCTATGGATCTAAGTATGGATGCATGTAGGCCCTTCTCACAGAAGCTAAGGAAAGAGCTAAGGCAAAACAGCGGAGAGTTTGTCGTTTGATACTGTTTAGTTTGTCGTTTGATTGAGATACCTGACCCTTTTACTATTCTTTGTAATTTTTTTGCTATTTTTCTGGGGTTTGTTGGGGGGTATAACGGCTTTTTCCTTGTTTGTACAGTCCATTTTTCCATTTGTTTTGAGAGCTTAGGATTTGAGAATTGAAATGCAAAAACGAAGTTTTCACTCTTTCACACCATCTTTTACTTGTGTTTTCCTCTGCGTAATTTCCGGCACATATCATTTTGCGGATAAACAGACAATGATAATACAAAGTGAGCAAATTATTCAGTGCCAGTAAAACAATTGTGAAATTCATGACAATGCGTATAAATCCCCACGTAAAATGGGCGATAGATTAATACGTCTGGCAGTAGCGGATAATAGTATTAAGGCGAGAGGGTTCGAGTGTCTAATCAAGAAAGTCGGCCGAGAGTAATGCTGCTGACATTCTCTTTAATACACACACTTGAAAACAACTAACTGTAGAACAAAACTAGCGACTAAAAAAGAAATAAACAAATGTTGGTTTATCCTGAGATGAAGTTCCAAGAGAAAGGGGTGCATGCAAATGAAAGTATAGATGTTGGTATTAAATTAGATACAGGTGATAATACCTGGAATGGCAATAAGACATGGAATTGGGATCCAAGGCTAAAGAAGGTGGGAATCGAGTAATGCAAGGTTGTCAAATTAAAGATAAATAATAATTGGATGTCAGTTTAGTAGCCAAGGACCACGTGGTGGTGTTAGAGGCTGGATTTTAGAGCCCACATCCTAGCTACCAACTTGCTTGCTTAACTATGGGCCAACCATAAATAGTTCAAATATTCACTTACGGATTATATTATATTATAAGAAGGGATGAGCTTTTTGTAATTTTCAAGACATTTTTATTTCCTTTTGTCTTGTTTAATTATTTAATTTACATCATATTTACCCGTTATTAATAAAATAAATTGTTTCCTTAATGCATGAATATAGCATAGCCGGAAGCTGTGTGCATCAGGAGATGAGTATACTATGGACCGACGCATTTCAATGGTTGTATAATAAAATAAATAAATGTAGTGGTGTATAGTATTTGATCAACCTTGGGAAAGCATAATATCCTTGTTGGAATTGGCGTTGGCTAGATCCTTCCACTCTCATCCTTATTACAAACTCCTATACATCACCATTCTCGCATTCAATGCTCCCTTAGAATGACACTTTGGAAATACTAATATGACAAACTACTCAATTATCTTTTCTTTTTATAATCTTGTTACATTGTGTGTGCTTCATCGTAAAGTTAGGAGATAGTTAAGCTGTTTTTGAATACAAACTTAAATTTAACGGATTCTCGTTCAAAGACAACGAATTAAAAGCGTCATTCTTATTATAATTATAAGGTTGTTCATACTTCATATACAATCCTAATTTATCGAGATAATTGTATCAAACAATTATATTATCGTTTTGTATCAGGAAATTTCTTATGTAGTAATAATAAGTAAAGAATATGATCAAGTTATAATGCACATTACAGACTTTGTCCCAAAATTTGCTAAACTATAACACTTCTATGGACCTTTTAGTTAGTAACTACTAATTCAATTTGAATTCTCTTCATACTTTCTCTCTCCATTACTTTTTTAATACACTCTTCTTCTAATATATTTTCTCTCTTCATTCATTTAAACATTACTTTTGTAAAATAATTAGGATGTTGCCCGTGCGTTGCACAGATTTTAAATAATTGATTAAATCTATAATGTGTAAGGATGTTTTAGCCTTTATTTTTTAAAGAGAATTTTTGGACAATTTTAATGCTAACATAATTTAATTAAAGATCACTTTTACTCCAATACATGATTTTATTAAGTAAACTAATTAGCACTTGGATGACACAGTTTTTTCCTTTATATAGGAGTTTTGAGAGGTTTAATTATAAAAAAAAAAAAATGATAATCCTTTCGCATTTTGATCTACTTAACATTTCATGCGTTACATAAAGTATGTACATGTCTTCTCTCTTTTAATTTTTGCATCTATAGTATGATAAATTGATTAATATAGAGGTGGTACATCCTTAGTCCTCTTAAATCACTTCTTGTTATTGGACCACTCCTTCCCACCCCAACCACGTGTTTAATATCCTTTGTTATTGTCATTAACTCTTGGAATGTTTCTAACAATGAGTTTAATTTACTCTTTTTTTCATCATCAAAATATTCTTGTTACTCATTTTTCATTTAACCATGTGTTGACTATTATATCGGCTAA
>JAOWBH010046517.1:3729-15353 GCA_028566215.1 Silene coronaria
ATCTAGTAGAAATCCGCATGGCTCACGTAATTTAAGAATACATACCAGAGATCTATGTTGCTCATTTTTGAACTAGCCAGTAGGTTGACACTCAAATTTCCGCCGGGTGTTGAGGCATTTCATGGGAACTCTTAAATTCTTCAGTGTTCGCTAGGTTGGTGTACAAATTTAAAGGTTTACTATGTAGAACGTCCTAGATAATGAAGTGTCCAAGCGACTCGAGTGGAGGGGCTAATTTAGTGGAACTTTTCCTGAAGTTTACTTACTTGCAACTTAATAAGTATACAAACTTTATTTCATTTACCGCGGATCTCTTTGAATTTTAAATTGTTGGGAAATTATAGTTTCCTTGTTTAACCAATTAAGCACATATTTTAAAGTTTGTGGTGGAAAATTTTCGTTCATTTGTTCATTAGTAAATGACCATCACACATGATGTATTTATGGCATGAATGTAATTGATGGAATTAATTGTTTTTGGCAAGTGTTAACCAAAGTATTTTCAGTTTTCTGCACTACAATTGTTCTGTATAAGGTAAAGTAACTGCATGTATAGTAAGTACAATGATGAGCATAATTGATGGAGTCAGTCGTTTTTCGGTTTTCAGTTTTCTATAATACCATTATTATTGATGAGATAAAGTTAGCAGCAATGCATACAAACAGTCGCCCTACTGAGCAACTAGAAATTTGGAATTTATGGTTAAAAAATTTCAATTTTTTTTAGTTTACTCTATTGCATACCTTTGGGGACTAAGGCTCTGGTGGTGGTGGTGGTGTTACTCTATTGCATGCCTAATTTGCCCTCCCCGAAATTTGCCACCCCTTAGCGTTGAATTCTAGTTCTGTCATTGGGTACGCTCTAACTTCAGATTATTTTACTTTCATGCACACTGAAGACTCGCCTAACAATCTGCGAGGGACATGATGGAACTGAAACATCAAATGGGGACGTATTGATCTTCCCAGATATGATCAGATACAGGTATTTGCATTATGAAATTCTATAACTGAGTTGTTTTAAGTCTAAGATACAGTATATCCTATTCCCCTTATGCGGTCTGTGATCAATTACTTGGTCATTGATGCAGGAGATTAACTCATTTTGATATTGATACATTTGTTGAAGAGGTTCTCATTAAAGATGGTGAATGGCTCCCTGGAAATCCAGAAAAATTAAAAGGTTCATACATTTTTGTGTGTTGTCATGGGAGCAGAGATCGTCGTTGTGGTGTATGTGGACCTCCTTTGGTTGCTAGATTTAAGGATGAGGTGGAATTGCATGGACTTCAATCTAAAGTCTCAATTAGCCCATGCTCTCATGTTGGCGGTCATAAATATGCTGGAAATGTGATAATATTTGGATCTAGTATCAATGGAGAGATCAGTGGTCACTGGTAAGACGTCGAATATTTCAAACTTTCCCCTTCTGTACTTGGAAAGACGTTAATCAAGGGATGATATACTGATTACTTTTCACAGGTATGGTTATGTTACACTAGATGATGTACCTAAGCTGCTTGAGCAGCACATTTTAAAGGGTGAAATTGTAGAATCTCTGTGGAGGTTAGTTGCCATTTCTTTTCAACTTTTGTTTATCCACGAGATATAAGCATTCTTTTGGTTATCATTTCTAGACTTTATGTGGTTGATATGCTTACGATCCTTAAATGTCCACTTCATGAACTCGTGATCCTGTGCTCTCTTGTCACGACTTATTCTTAGTCACTGTGTCGACGTGCCTCAAAATGTGGTCGAACTAACCTCGAAAGCCTTTTACATAGCATGTCATGCGCTATCTTTAATACCCTGTGTAGAGTAAAAAGTTCCTCATCTTTTCATATTTGCCATGCAAACCGCCTATGTTACGTTCACTTTTAAATTTTAATTATTGTGGTTGTACGGTTGTACCCATGTCCACTAGACACTCACTCAAGGATACTATGGAGTTCTTTCCTAATGCTTTACCAATTCTACACTTCTAGTAGATGCAGATTCTAAGGCTTGTGTGACAAAAGTAGAGGAAGAGTATGGTATATGAAGCGTATAGCTATGTTATGCCAACACTTCACTTAGATGCCATATTGTGTATCTGATATGTACGTGTCCAATACGACACAACACTTTAGATCAAAAAATTGAAAACTTCACACAAAATAGTCTTACGATATTCAGACACTGCGTCGGGTCCGATACTTGCAGACGAGTCAAAGTAACATAGATTTAAATCCAAATAGTATGATTTGGACGATTTTCTTTCAAAGAATACAAAACTGATTAGGGATGATGTTCGTCATACATTTCGTACATTTTCGGATTTCACTTTATATAATCTCACTATTTTATATATTTACTGAATTTTATGTTGTAAAGACTTGTCCTCATTTTAGGACAAAGTTCTTGTGTCTCAAAATTTAGGTCATGATGAGTTGGACATACCTGCCCCCGCTCCAGCACCCCAACCGCTTCATAACATTATGGGAAAGACTGCTTCTTCACACTTTTGACAAACTGGGGGGACTAAAACAAAAGTCTTGCTCTAAGTAGCCATTAATAGTTAATCCATATGAACAATCCCATTTGATGCTCTAAGAGTCTAAGGTCTAACCTACCTCAGCTAATTCTACATATGTTTGATAAGGTTTCGCTAATTTGACTCTTGGGATAGGTATTTTGAGTTATTTCCGCAATTGTAACGTGAATATAGTATATACAATACTATCCACATGACAAATATTTTTAAGCGTAATAGAGTAGTGCTTCGCAAAATTATGTGAAAATGTGACTAAATATTCGCTTTTGCTTTTCATTGTGCTAAAAAGGTCGTCAAATTACATGATGTTTGGATATGCATATACGATACCATAGGTGACATACCAATTGGAATTGGAAAGAAATTGTTAAAAACCATTGGCCACCTTAGTGGAATTATCCTAATCCTCGGGCACAAAAGTCACAGCTTTTCCTTATTTATATATACTCTCTTTTGTGCAGTATAACTTACTTTTCTTTCTATTTATACAGAGGTCAAATGGGCTTGTCCCAAGATGAGCAGCAAAGAGCTCAAGAGCTGAGGCTGCAAAACTCCGATGGAACTAAAACAGGAAGAAGTAATACCCAAAATTCTATGAAGTTGCCGGAGATCGGTGCTCAAACATGTGGACCCCGTGCTGATACTAATGGTTGTCACCAAGCCAATGGAAATGGCAGATGTTGTCAAATGTCTCCGTCAGTTGAAAAAGATGATAATCTTGATACCATTGTTGGGGAAAACAATATATCTGCTGGAAAGAAGGCAAAGAAACAACTCTTGAGAAATAACAGTCAGACGGGGGTTGGGAAAAGGAAGGTTTGCTCTATGCCCACATGGTTTGAGAGCTGGGAACGTGACGATACATATGCAGCCCTTGCTGTAGTATGTGCTGCTGTCTGTGTTGGTGTTGCATATCGCTGCTACAAGCAACTATAGACCGGACATTTGTCTACATGTGTTCAGACATGCTGTACATAGACAGGCAGTATGAAGTTTTTATTTGTATTCTGCTAGTAGGTTTGAGTGTTCGATCGTGGAAATGCCGTGTCAGGTACCTATCAGAACCGGAACAAACCGTGGTGCTGAATGTAAATATCTGATTCTTATTTAATGTATAACTGGAATGTGGTTTCAATAATTTCGATTGTATTGATATAATGATATACGTAATAGATTTGGTGATTAGCTGTGATGTACTTTCGACTTTTGACTGTATTTATATATGATATAATAGATTTGGTGATTCCTGTATTCAGGCTCCCCATCTGTTCTTTGATCAAGCAATTCATAAATATGGGATTGATTTTCTCCTCCTCAACTCAGAGGAGTCTCAGTGACGGTGCTAAAACATGATTCATTACAATCGACCCCATATCATTTTGGGAAAGGCTCTGGTGTTGCAACTAAAGGGAGCCTCATGAGTATGGATGTGGAGTTGTCTTCCATTTTTTACGTTGCCGTTTTTTCTTTTTTTTTTCTTCATTTCTTGCATTTCTGAAAGTGTATATTTCTTCTTTTCTTCGACTGTGTCAAAAGCAAATGTAAAGAGAGAATATGAACAATATAACAACTAAAGCATTAACTCGATAATTCTTAACTGGATTACGCTGGTTTATCAAGAATACGAATGAAAGAAAAGAACTTGTGTTTCATTGCATTTTGTCCATTATATTTAAATGAACTCGAAAAGCTGATGTAATTAAGAGGATTAAGACTTGTAAGAGTAATAGGGAGGTGATAATATATTTATAGGAAGTATAGTAATAATACAATTAATTATCCAGTTCCTTCAACAGAAATTACATTGGATCTACTGAATTTGAAGTCATTCTCCTCTGCCTTGTACTACATACTCTATATGACTATTTATTATAAAGATTCGACCTCCGGCACTCGGTGCATTAACGCCTGACCGCGTTCAACATCCGAAGTAAATTATTGAAGACGCGAGCAGGCTCCTTCAGTACTACAAGTGTACAAGCTAATAGTCGAGAGTCGAGAGTCGAGGTCGAATAATGGTGTCGAGGAGAGGAGACCATTGTATGTATACCCCTTCAAGATTTTATATATATTTCTATTCATCAGTTGATTGTGATATCGAGACCACTTAACTGTTTGGAAAGTGTTCTCCCTAACCCATTCTGGTCCTTCTGATCCTCCAAACGGTGAAACTCGGATTCTATGGTTCGGGCAATTTTAGCATCGTCTACGTCAGGATCAGGAAAAGCCACATGGAATGATCCTTGCTTTAAGGGTTTAATAGATTGGGTTAGAGCCGCTTGCCGGTTTACGTAGCTGTATAGCTCTTGGTGGAAGGCATGATCCAAGGAGAAACAGTTATCAGTAGTTCCATTCCTTGAATGCCGGGAAGATCCTGAACCTTCTCTCGTACAAAAATGTGGCAGAGATGCATAATCCATAATCTGAAACCAGGCAACCGTTACAAACCATTAGTCACGTCATCAAATTTATAATTTTGCACAAATTATGGATTTATCCTTCGGGGCAAACGGATTATTTGGGAGTACTCTGCGGGAAATATTGGATTTGGAAATTTAGCAAAGTAGGGAGATATTAATTTCTTCAGGTTGGAAAATAATGACATGACCCATCAGGAGACCACATAATGACATAACATTATGGAATAAAAGCAAGAATTATGAATAATCAAGGTCTTAAGCATAAATATCAGATACGCGTAAGTCGTAAGTCTTAATAGACTGGCTGAAAAAGCAGCTTTATGATCACGATGAATTAAATTGTATACCTTCAACAACTCATCCTTGCCAGAACCACGGAGAACCTGAATTTTCTTCCTAGTACGCTCCTGCAAAAGGGGCTTCACAACCTGGCATGGCAAAACAGTGATCTCGCTTGATTAAAGAATGAAGCAAAACTGACGGCAACTACTCTGAAAGGGTGAAGATAAGACGAATCAAACCTTCCAACATGCTGAAAATATATAAGGTGCATTAACGATGTAGTAGGTATTTGTCTTCTCGGGATAATTTAAGTCGTCAATTGTAGAAATAACAGTCAGCAGCTGCAAACAAATGAACAAGACATAAAACATGATGTACAAGCTGACATAGTATCTCTTAAACAATCTACAAAATGAGACAGAAGGAAACAAAAAAACGTAGTCATCAATGAAAATCAGCATTTGTTCGAAAGCATAAATTCTAATATGAGATATTCTCATTATCCGATAATCATTACATTGCTCATTTCTAAGTTACTTTAACACCTCGCTCTTGCAAGGTGTATTTTGTCACGTGTTCGACATCTGACATGTCCGACGCTTGTTTCCAAGTTGGAGTAACATAGACGCATATAAATATTTCTTGATCTCAGTTTTTCTTTTATTTCTTTTTAGAAGGTTGACGACTATATGCGTGTAGGCCTGTAGGGGTTTCAGTCAAATGGTTTGGTAACAATAATATTAATATGAGACTATCTAGCAGGGGACTACTTGGTTTAAACAAAGCGGGAAAAATAACGTGAGGGTGTGGAGTGGCCATAACATGTTGGGAATACAAAGATCAACAAGGAGCAAAGATTCCACTGGCTGCTTGAAATTGTATCATCTCTGTACCTAACCCTTCAGTTAAATAAAGTTGGTGGCTAAGTTAATAGTTGTTCAAACGTAATTATCAAAAATGTTGGAAGAATTCCATCAAAGTCAAAAATGAAGACAGGAATATTCCACCCATATTAGTAACTTTTCTGTTTGCTTTTACCGTAATCGAAAGATTCTCAAACATTTATAGTTCAAGATAAGTGAATCAAATGATCTATCAACATCGTCCTTGCGGGAAAAAAAAAAGAGAGGAGAACATGGAAACACATGTGATGAGAATTATGGTACGACTAGAATTTCTTGTACTGCCACTAAGATTCTATGCTTGCTGATTTTGGCGGACAGCTAGCCATAAAGGTTCAGAAAGTGCTTGAGATAGCCATCCACATCCAAAATTATTCTGCAATTGCTCCTTATTTCTAGCCCATAGGTCATTCAAGAGACTTTACATATGCGATGACAAGATAAGCGAGAAGAAAATCGTACCTTTACTTGGTTAAGTGCAGATAGCTTTAACCCCGTCATATCAAGCACCTTAAGACAAGTGTTAATGGGTCGACCATGCTTCTGTGACGCAAGGGGCTGAAAGACAGAAGAAAGAAGTGTGTTCAGAAAGAGAAGTACATGGAAAATTATTTAAATCATGCTACTGCAATACTCACCAATACAACACGGTCTCTGTATTCGTTCATTTGTATGTGTGACTGAACATAGTAGTGTACCTATACAAAGACATGGCGCGAATAAGTACTCTTACTATTGACAGCATCAATATACAATATTAAAAGTGAAGGAGGTTGACACTCTTCAATCCGAATATCCACCACTATATAAAGAAACAATACGCATGACATAATGTTGTTCCCGATTAATCTAAACATCAGTTGTGTTTCCGTTTCCATTTCCAACCAGGACAAAGCAAAAGGCTCAGCAGACACACTATGAATTTCCTTATGGGTCATCAGATACCAAATTAATAATCTGTCAGTCTCTCATCTTACGAGCTGTAAAGTTGTATACACGGTACATCAGACCCTAACCCCCTACCTGCTACAGGCGGGAGCCATTGACACACTGGAGTAATAATATTTACCTCGAAAAGAAATAGAAATAGAAATATTTCACAAGCTAATGGAAACTTAGCAACCCAAATGTCGCCTAGACAAACAGCCATCTTACAAAAATTTCACTAATGCTTCACAGAACCCAATCGTAAACGAAGTATCAGAGCTATAGTGGCTGGACTTTTGTTAAAAACCATCTAAATGAACAGGCAATCAGGCCATTATATTTTTTAATGGGAACTTTCAGTATTATAAGCACAGAAATGCAAGTTTGAACTCCATTCTTTTTAGCGAGATACAAAGAAAGCAACGTTCTTGACTTACAGATGCTTGGTCATATGTGCTATGCCCCACTCCAACAGCAACAACTGGCAAACCCTAAAAAAAAAAAAAAAAGGCAGAGGAAAGCCATCTCTGTAAGCAACTATGCCAATACAGGTTTCGACGCAGCAAGCAATATGGTAAATACAATCAGAATATGGGGAAAGGTAGTAATATTAATACCTCATTTGTGTAGCCTGACAATCCTACTAGCTGAGAATCACGCACTTTTCTGTAAAGCTCAGTCGGAACAATTGGTTTCTGCGTAGATGAAAACACTGGATGATATCAAACCCCAAAGCCGCCAAATCATAATAAATACTCGTAAACAAAACCCATAATAAGGGGGGCCGAGTTATACAAGGAAAACTGCTCAGTATGACAGAGCTTTAAATTTATTGCATATAGTCGACTTAATTTGCAAATTTCATAAAACTCAAGGTGAAACATTAAATGGACACCGTCTAAAATCAAGTTGCAGTTTTAATGAACCGGCAAGGATAATTACGTATAGTGGTGTAACTTGTGTAAGGATTCATAGCTACAGTATCAAATGAGTCCATTCTTTTTAAAGTGTAAGGATTGAAAATTTGAAAAAAAAATTGAAAAAGCTTTAAAACCCAAAAAATGTTATTTACTTTGTAGTGCGGAATTGTACATAATTGTTGTTTGTTACTCTTCTCACATAGGGCATGACGCCTCATTCGAGACACTTATAAATGAAATGGAGATAGCTTGGTATGATCTTTCCATATTTTATCCCTTCCGTTTCTTTTCATTTGTCACATGAGAAGAATGGGTTTGTTTGTTAATGACGATGAGGTGAAATTTTGGAAATGTTGCGGCTTTTTTATGCTTATGTGTTGTTAGGAGTTTTCATTAGCTTATATATCATTTAGATGTTAGAGCATTTGCATTATAACATGTCATATATTAGTTGCATCATGGCATGTAGTTTCATTTAGAAAAAATTTGGAAAATTCCTAATTGAGAACTTTGACAAGTGTAAATAAGTTAATGTAGATACTTCTTTTATTTAGGACCTTGTCTACTAAAATAGAGTCGAAACAGCCTAGATAGTTTCTTACTAGTTTCTTTTGACCCATTTGCTAAAGCTTAATTAGTCAAGGGTGTGCGATTTTGACCATTAGTCCACTCCCAATTATGTTATAATTCTTTGGTTGTCGTGTAGTCATGCAACCGCTCTCGTTTTTGTCATCTCATGTTCAGACAAATGCTACAGAAAGGAAACTCGCACATTAAAGAAAAACGAGTTCAAATTCAAATAAAAAACCAACCACAAATCAAAAACTTGATTGCCAAATATTTTGCCAAGTCTTAGCTTAGGGAGTGCAAATGGAGACTTCTAGGCTTTTCTAGAGTACCCTTACAACAAATAGGGTCGATCTCAAGTCGCTTCGCCGAGGATTTACTTATTGTTTGTCTCCAACGCATACCTATCCCTAGACAAATTATGTTATTCAAATACCAAATCCAAAAAGTGGCCATAGAGAAACAATCAACTAAAGAAATCAAAAACAAATCAAATAAAGAACTCATAAATGAAGGTTTTTCCTTATCTTTTGATGGTTTCACTCTTCTACGGTCGCTTAGCGAAGAGGGGAGACCCTTCTTCTCATCTAGGTGAGAGGGGGAATGCCAAACCTATAGTGCCTTCTAACATCATGGGGAATCTCGTTTCATTTCCATTTTTTCGCCCTTGACAACGTATTTTAGCAAATGAGGATAAAAGGCTTACTAGTTTGACACTAATTGAAGGTGATTCGGTTCTATACTCTTAAACCTAGTAATCTATAGAATTAGTAACTACATTGAAGTATATACACTTACATTAGTTCTCTATTGGTTGATTCCGCCACTTCGATGAGGAAAGTGTCTATTCTTTTTGTAGATGCATCATATTTCATGTTTATGTGCTTACTTGCTAGGATGAGTCAAAGTTTTGGCAAGAACTCACTTGTCTTATAAGAAGGGTAACTTACCTCATAGATATCTTGTCGTGAGATGAAGGGGCGATGCAAGGCCCGCTAATTGCCTTCTACCAGATATGCTACAAGAAGTAGTTTTAATAAATATCATGTTTAGTTTACCTCTTTGCTTGAGGACGAGCAAAGGTTCGGGTTGGGGATATTTGATGTGATTCTGATTTACACACTTGTACCCTTTAACCAATCGCATTTTTCATGCATTTCATCTCTTTTATACTCAGTTTTCTAGCCAAATGCCTCCTACTTGTATTTATACCCTATCTCATGTGTTTTATAGGAAAGGAGCCAAATGAGGCAAAATTCCCGTCTTTTATGCTCATTTTGATGGCTAAATCACGACCTGCACGAATTGTCGTGAAGAAAAGAATAAGACCAATGATCCGTAGTCAATTAAGAAGGTTTTGGAAAAGATTAATGTCTATCCCCCACTACTTGGGATCATCCCCCGGAAGTTTAAGGCCGGGAAAGAAATAAGAAGAAAGGATTCTGCCAAAGAACTCGTCCGAGTTGAGGCCAACCTGTCCGAGTTCTGGCCTTGATTCCTTCGTGTCCCGCCTTAGTTAACAGCAACCCTTCCGAGTTTCCCAAACCCGTCTGAGTCTTACACGTCCAACACGAGTTTAGCTTAATTCCTCCGCAAAATATCTAATCGCCTCCTTAACCTAACCGGTGCGACGGTCACTACTAGCACACGCAAACAATTTATAATCCATCTAACAACATAGGAAGTGTTCGAATCGGAGTCTATCCTCAGGGACGGTTGTTTCAAGACATGTGAAAAGGAAAACAATAACGGTGTCTAAGATCACAAGTAATTGGGTTGATTTGTATGCGAAAGCTACTCAACAAAAGTAAAAGGCAAGTAAATAACAAGCAAACAACAAACAATTGGTTGAAATCAATAAGAGAAACAAACTAGGGGATTGGGTTTGTATGGGTCGATTAAGGAAGGCTAAGGTGATGAGACATATACAAACGATTGGGTTCTTATCGGACAACGGACAAAGTCTCTCGATCTAATGGCCCTACTTAGGTCAAGACGGAGTAGCTCTCGCGTATGCTTGTTCAACCCACCAACATAGCGCAAGCTCTAACATAATCCACGACTTTCGATCTTATAGGTACGTATAAACAAGTAACAAAACATGTAAACAATCATCTACACATTTCATCGAACATGCGGTGTGCACTATTTGAAACAAGAAGCAAATACAAGTATTAAACTCAAACATCAAAGATTAAACCCTTAATCAAACACATAATCCCCCCCCCCCCCCCATTAACCCTAGTTAAGACACTACTCACTACTCATTGTCATGTTCATAACAACAACATTAACAGTAGAAACATCTAAACTAAGCAAGATGATTAAGGAAAGTGATTAACAAAATATTAAAGAGAGATTAGGAATTATACCAACTAGTTAAGCAAATAGATGAAAATAAATGAAGAATCCTTTTTCTATAAAAGCTATACCATTTAGAGGGTTGTTATTGGTCCCTGAAAATTAGGGAGAGAAAATGAATTAATTTCACAAATACCCCACGTTTTCCCCCATTGATTTAATTCCCCTCTCTTCTAATATTCAGTATTTCAATATTACTCTCCCTAAAATTTATAGATATTATTTATATGATCATACAATAATGATTATGATTTCATAATTATATAGTCATAATTCATTAATACATCTATTTATTAAAAAAATTACAAGTTTAAAAAAAAAAACAGTATACTCCGAAAGATACAAGGACAAAAACTAAAATATGTTGTAAATAAATTTATCAATCATCAACACCATAAGTTTTCCAGAGAAAAAAATTACATACTAACATCAAATTATTGTACATATTAAGTAATTTGATAAAATGAAGGCAACAATAACTATCAGATCTAAGATAGTTACTAATAATTTTGATTTATAATCATTCAACTGACATAACATATTTAACAAATAAATTTTATAAAAATAAAAGATTTGATTGATAAGCAAAAATAATATACCCAAATTTTAAAGTGCGTGTAAAAAAAATTGGAGAAAAAATGAAAAAGATGTAAAAATTTCCCATCAAATATAACCTATTCTAACAAATATTTTCACAAAATATAATTAAAAT
>JAOWBH010046738.1:0-15348 GCA_028566215.1 Silene coronaria
ACCGACTATTTACCAACCAAATTCCCATGGCCGGAAAGTCCAAAACATTGGTCGGTAACGTCATTTACCGACTAATTTACTATATTACCGACCATATTTTTCGGTCGATGTGAGACCTGTTTCATGAGCTATTACTCCTACTATATACTCAGTAATACAACTCATCCTATCAAGGCTTGATATATCAATGATACTGCTAGGTCGTCTATTCAATTTCTGTGGCCCTTTAGGGAATTTTAAAACGAAAAACGAATAGTGAAAATATAACGTGGTGAGGGACGGCAATGAGACTAACGACGTGAATCACACAACGCAAAAATCTTCACGTAGATCCTACCCTTGAAGAAGTACGTACGTAATTAATGAAAAAAAAACTTTTAATTATAAAATTGGGCGAAGCTTACTGCTTACATAATCTAATAAAAAATAATTGATGGCCAGGTCTTATTATTCATGATTGCTGTCACATTTCCATGATATCTGTCACATGGATTATTCCCGAATTGACCCGACCAACATAACCTGACACGAATGTTTATTGTTATCCAATGATTACTATTATTTATGAATAACTTGATAATAATTGTCCCGGACCCGAAATATCCCGACTCGATCCTAAATTTTCCGAACTCCACAATGACTTGACCTGAACAGAACCCAGTTGACCAGTTACCGAGTATCAGTTGTTTATTTTCTCCGTAGTACGTCAGATACACACGAAACTCAAAGTCAGAGCAATCATCAAAGATCTAAATGACAACCTAAAATTAGACTTGAACGGAAAGAAAAATAACCCAAATCCTGATTTGACCAGATCAATTCAAAACCATCCTGTGTAGGTACCCTGTAATCTAAAACTGACCATTTGCATTTCGAAATGTAGCTGGTATACTAAGGGTGTCGGCAAAGGCAAAATCTTATTTGTGACGAAAGATATCCGTCACAAATAAGTGACGGATACCATATTCCCTCACAAAATACCCATTTGCCTTGAGTGGAGAAGCACATGGGGAACCCTCCTTTGTCCCTCTACTCATTTCCTCTCACAAACGACCCGTTACAAAATCCGACCCGTCGCAAGCAAGACTGTTAACAAAACCCCATCACATTTCACTCCACTTCTCACTCACTGACTCACCCATTCACTTACTCTCATCTCTGCACACCCACTACACCTCTCTCATCAACCATACCAAACCAAATTCAATCCAATTTAATTCAATTCAATCCAATTATTTCTCTTTCTTTCATAATTTCCAAAAATCAATGGCAAGAAAAATATCAAACTTTTCTGATCTAATCCAAAGAGTAACAGCATCATGTTTACTACATCCTTTAGGTAGCAGTAGATTCCCAGATGTTCAAATGACACCAGATCATTATCTTAACAATTTAAAATCAAAACTTACTAAACCTGATGATTTTGATGATTACAGTTCATCATCTTCCATTAATGAAGAGGAAGAAGAAGAAAGTGGGGAAATTTATGAAGATGCTAGAGAAAATGAGGAATATAATAAAAGCTTAGTGATTGGTTGTAATAATGGTGGTAATTTGAGGGAAAATGAGATGGGTTTGGTGTTGGAGCAAGTTTTTGATGCAATGTCTGCATTGAAAAAGGTTTGTTTGTTTGTTATGATTCTTTTTGAGTCGGAAATGAAATAACGTCACCTGGTGGTATTGAAACTCGTTACTATGAAGTCTATGATACTCCCTCGGTCCCAATTATTTGTTTTTTTTTTTTTAAAAGACGAGTAACAATATAAACAAATGATTGTGACGAAAGGAGTATATTACGGATTATTAATGTATTTTATGTGAGTATGGTGGTATCGAAACTCGGAATGGTTGACTTTTTATTTTTAGTTCTTGTAATTGAACTCATGGGAGTAATAAGGGCAAATATAATGCTGACGGGTTTTTAAGTTTAGGACTTATAAGTGTAGTGGCGGAACTAAGGGGCTAGCAGGAGCGGTCGCCCTTGTGAAAGTTGTATTCTATTACTAGTTAGCCCTTTTACTATAAATCCTGGTTCCGCTACTGCCTTTTTTTTATTTTGTTAGTTAAGTTAGTTGACATTTGCATTATATCGTCAATAAATCAATGGATGGAGTACTTCATTGTAAAGGAATGAATTGGTTTACTTGGAAGTTAGATAGTTTATGATGGATTATGTTCATTTGTTAATTACAGGCATATGGGAAGTTACAAGAGGCGCATAGCCCGTGGGACCCGGAGAAAATGAGGGTGGCGGATGAGGAGGTGGTGGCGGAGTTAAGACGGATGGCGGTGTTGAGAGAGAGGTATAGGAGAGGTGGAAGGCGGAGGGCGACAGTGGGGAGGAGGGCAGCAGAGACAGTTGAGGAGATGGTGGCACCGTATGAGGCGGTTGTCGAGGAGTTGAAGAAGGAGGTTAAGGTTAGAGAGGTGGAGTTGGAGGAGCTTAAGAGTAAGGTTAGTTCTTTGAGTAATGGTAGCGGTGGCGGTAATGGTGGCGGAAGTGGGAAGAAGAATGGGAGGTCTTTGTCTAGGAAGAAAAGTTCTCATTTCGTTCTTTCTCAAGGTAGTGTTTCTGTACTTTTCATTGATCTTGGATTCGGAATGATTAGTCTTTTGAAAGTCGGTCTCATTCTTGAGTAATATAATACTAGCCAGTTTTCTGACGTTTAGCCTTGTGTGAGACGGTTTTTATGCTTAATACAAAGTCGTTGATTCTATTATTGAACGAGGAAATACGATTTTATTGACGTGATTATATTTGCATCCGTTTAGTCTATGTTTTTGTAGATTTCTGAAAAGAGATGACTTGTTTTCTTAGTTGTTAATATTCAATGAGGCATTGTGACCCATGTCTCGGGTTTGTAGGCCAAAGGATGTTCACTATCTTGTTATGTGCTAATTTGTTTATGTTGTTTGCTAGTATAGACTCGAACAAATGACATTATATATCTTGACCTTAATGGATTAAGCGATTTGTGTGAAGTGATTAGCTCAAGACTTCATTGAAATTTATTGTTTTCTGAACATTGAAAATTGCTACAGTGAATTTAAAGTACAGTACCATTTAGTGTTCAAGGATTCGACTACCATTTGGAGTTGGACGACTTAGCCGTCTTGAGGCCTAAAAAGCTTATTATAGATGGTATTCATGATCTGATTTCAAGACCCGTCGACATAAGAATTGCACTTATAATTCTCCATTTTAACAAAAATATACTCAATTCATAAAGCTATAAAGGCGAGTTTTGTAGTTCCTGTACTTGGAGGTTTTGGATAAAGATTGGCTAGTAGTTTCGGAATCTTTAGATAAGGAAATGGTGAATATCCAAGAAAGATCATTAGAGGTTAAAGAAGGATCCTGTCTGAATTACGCTTATGATTCTTCTGTAAACAAATAATATACTCAATTTATAAACTTAAGGTTGGTAGTTCTTGACTTCTCGTGCTTAGGCGATTTTGGATAAAAACTGGATAATATTCGCAGAATCTTTTAATAAAGAAACGGTGAATATCCAAGAAAGATGATTAGAGGTTAAAGACGGATTTGATGAGAATTATGGATTGTAAAGTTATGGCACTTTCAAAAGGATGCACTACTCAAAAGCAAAAGAAAAATGATGTTGAATCCTGCTTTTTGGCTTTTCTCATTTTATTTTATTTCAATTATTAGTACCTTTTTTTTCAGTTTTTCTCTGATTTCTTGTATAATGCAATGCATCATTTAGGTCACTGGTCAATTATTGACAAATCGAATACATTAATCATTTCGGATTTGCAGTCATTTGATGTTGTTCCCTTTGATTTTGCAGTCTCATCCTTCCCTACACCAGACATCTTTGAGGCTACAATGACACGAGTTAGAGAAACGTCGAAATCATTCACGTCACATCTTCTGTCTCTCATGCGCTCGGCTCACTGGGACATCTCGGCCGCTGTCCGGTCCATAGAAGCGGCCATATCCACTACCGGGTCAGTCGCTTTATCAGCCACCAATCCCCACCACCACCAGGCCAAACACGCCCTTGAATCTTACATCCTACGGAAGATCTTCCAAGGTTTTGATCATGAGACGTTTTACATGGACGGGACCCTCTCCTCGCTTCTCAACCCGTCTCAGTTCCGTCAAGAATGTTTTTCCAAATTCCGGGATATGAAATCCATGGACCCGTCTGAGTTACTCGGGATCCTACCCAACTCACCCTTCGGTGTGTTTAGTAGTAAGAAGTACCAAGATATAGTCCATCCCAAAATGGAGGAATCATTGTTTGGTAACTTGGAACAAAGGAACCAGCTTCTGAGAGGGGCACACCCGAGAACACAGTTTTACTCAGAGTTTCTCGGGTTGGCCAAGGCGGTATGGTTACTCCATTTGCTCGCGTTCTCACTAGATCCCCCTCCTAGCCATTTTGAGGCTAGCCGTGGGGCTGAGTTCCACCCGGATTATATGGAGAGTGTTGTGAGGTTCCCGGGTGGAAAGGTTCCATCAGGTCAGATTGTTGGGTTTCCGGTTAGTCCTGGGTTTAAGTTGGGTAATGGGTCTATAGTTAAGGCTCGAGTTTATCTTCTGCCTAGGAACTGAACTGATTGATCGAGTTTGTGTGATTTTGAAGGTCGGGTTTTTATCTTGGTAGCTAACTAGCTATGTAGCATGTGTAATTTGTAGAATGGAGGATATTAGACCGTTAGCTAGCTCGATTGTTAAGAAACTTGGAAAGCGGGGACTCACAACTCGTATTTCCTTAGGTCCGATCATTTATTTTTGTAAGCGTATTTGCACTGGTGAAAACTTGGAAAACGAATTCTCATTTGTGACGGACATATCCATGGTAAGGGAGACAGACTTATTGAACTTGGAAATGTGCAGAGTTGTGGTTCAATGTTGTGCATCGAGTTTTTGTACCATGCTTTTCATTAAAAATTGATCTAATCAGTAATCACTATGAATTTCAAAGAATTTTTAGTACTATATTTATAATTTTTTATTTTCAATTAGAAGTAATAAAAAAAACATTATAATATAGTCATATTAACATTTTTTTTAATAAATAACGGGTAGATGGGTATTTAAATCCACCTCGCCCCACCTATAGCGGTACAAATTATCCGACATAACCCGAGAGTATTGCAAACCAAAAATTGACTCGATCAGACCCGATAATCTGTGGCTCGAACCCGACCGGACCCGAACTCAACTCGGCATTGACTCGATTAAATTGATGACGGGATATGGTGATAATTATTAAGCTTATTATTGATCAAATTAAAAGCGATTTAGTATTTAATTTGATACGTCTGGTTTAATAATGAGGTAACTAAACCAAAGATTTGTCGTGAAACAAATTTTAATGGTTAAACATTGAAATAATGCGATAAAATCACTAGCTTCGATAATGACCCGAACCAAACCTGATACATCATTTGACTCGAAATAACCCACATATACTAACCCAACCCGAACCCGATCGATCCTACTAAAAAAGATAGGCTAACCCGATTCCCAATGACCACACCCAATTTAAACCGACCCAAATTCGACCCGATTGACACTTCAATAGTTTCAATTTTAACGGTCCCACCTCCATACAATCCTCGTGACGGTTTTTCCATACCCGACCCGGACCAACCCACAGCCTATCACATCCATCCTCTTTAATTCTCCCGCCTTCATCCCCCTCTTCCCTCCATTTCCCCTCTCTTTCCAAAACCCTAACCCTAAATCCCCAAATTCTCCCCCAATTTCACCCCCAATTTCCCCAAAAAATGCTGGAACTAAGGCTAGTCCAAGGAAGTCTCCTTAAAAAAGTAATCGAATCGATCAAAGACTTAGTAACAGATGCAAACTTCGATTGTTCAGCTTCAGGATTCTCTCTACAAGCCATGGATTCAAGCCATGTGGCACTCGTAGCATTGCTACTTCGTGCTGAAGGTTTTGAACATTATCGATGTGATCGGAATATTTCAATGGGGATGAATCTTGTTAATATGGCGAAAATGTTGAAGTGTGCTGGTAATGATGATATTATTACTCTTAAGGCTGATGATGGTAGTGATACTATCACTTTCATGTTTGAAAGTCCTAGTAAGTTTTCGATTTCGAGAAAAATTTACAGTTTTTTTTTATGTTGTTTGATGTGAAATGCAGGGTTTTTGTTAGTGTTTGTTTGTAGGTTTTGATTCTCGCAAAATTAGTTTTTTTTTTATGTTGTTTGATGGTAAATGGTGTTGTTAGAATGTAAATTGCTCTGAGATTTTAGGGGTTTTGTAGGTTTTGGGTGGTGTTAGTTTGTTGTTTGAAGAGAAATGGTATTGTTAGATTTTGATTTCTCTGGAAATGTAGGGATTTTGGTAGTTTTAGTGTGTTGTTTGATTTGATGAGGAATGGTGTTGTTAGCTTTCATTTTTTTTCTGAAAACTGGTGTTGTTGGATTTGATATAACCCCAAATGTAGGGGTTTTGGTATTGTTTGATGAGAAATGGTGGTGTTAGGTTTTGATTTGTCGCTAAATGTAGGGTTTTGGTGTTTGAAGAGAAATGTTGATGTTAGATTTTGGTTTCTTGCAAAATGTAGAGTTCATGGTGTCGTTTGAAGGGATATGGTGTTGTTCGCTTTTGATGTCTTGCTGAATGTAGGATTTTTGGTGGTGTTTGAAGAGAGATGGTGTTGTTAGATTTTTGGTTTCTTTCAAAATATAAGATTTTTGGTGTTGTTGGAAGAGAAATGGTGTTGTTTAGATTTGGATTTCTCTGAAAATGTAGAGGTTTTGGTGTTAGTTCGTTGTTTGATGAGAAATGGTAGCGGTGATTTTAAAGTCTCGTAAAATGTAGGGTGTTTGTTGTTGTTGGTTTGTTGTTTGAAGAGAAATGGTGGTGTTAGATTTGATTTTATTGTGTAATGTAGGGATTTTGGTGTTGTTGAGGTTTGTTGTCTTTTGAGAAATGGAGAAATGGTGGTGTTGGATTCTGATTTCTTGCAAAATGTAGGGGTTCTGGTGTTAGTTTGTTGTTTGATGAGAATGGAGGTGTCTGTGTTAAGATGTTAGTGTTTAATGTGCTTTTTGGTTGTTTGTTGGTAAGAATGGTAACTGGTAAGTTCTACGGATTTGTTGGCGATAAATTCAGGGAAATGACCAACATATTGGCAGGAGTACATTGTGTAATTTGCCCCTTGGTTGAATTTGGTTGATGCTGTTTCTAATGGCAATTTGTGTAGTTTTTTTTTATTGTGTGTGGCGGTGCAACACTTGGGACACTCAGACACAACATCGCGAAATCGCACAAAATAACCGTGTCTGACAGTGGACACTATGTCGTGTATGACACTTGCAGATGAGTAACATAGGTAGTAACTTTCATGTTTGAAATCCCTCGTAACATAGGTAGTAAGTAGTAACTTTCTGCAAATGAGTAACATAGGCAGATGAGTAATATGGCGAAAATGTTGAAGTGTGCTGGTAATGATGATATTATTACTCTTAAGGCTGACGATGGTAGTGATACTATCACTTTCATGTTTGAAAGCCCTAGTAAGTTTTCGATTTCGAGAAAAATTTACGGTTTTTTTTTTTGTTGTTTGATGTGAAATGCAGGGTTTTTGGCAGTGTCTGATTGTAGATTTTGATTCCTTGCAAAATTAGGTTTTTTTTGGTGTTGATTGGTTGTTGTTTGATGAGAAATGGTGTTGTTGGAATGTAAATTGCTCTGAAAATTTAGGCTTTTGGCGTTGTTGATTTGTTGCTTCAAGAGAAATGGTGGGTAATAATACGATTAAAATAATAATTAATACGGAGTAGAATCGAGTGTGTACGTAAAGCCCATTCCAAATTACACATGTACGGATCGGAGTATACAAATTCCGATCCAATGCGATGCGACTCTCTAATTCTTTAGAATTGCCCCAATTTTAATTAAAATGCTCCTCACAAATCTTAAAAATTGAGGCAATTCTAAAGAATCGGACATAATTGCTATACCTCTATGATTCTCGATGAAAAATAATATTATTGGCCCAATTACCATGTCTGATAGTGTTTAGGCTTAGTGGACGGACTCTCACTCTTCTCTAGTTCACCCATATTAGGTGCGATTAATTGAATTGTGTTTTTGCAATACAATCATAAAAAAATCTGATCCTCCCTACTGAATTACAGTAAGTTACTCTTCTTTTAAACAATTATTAAATGTTTCAATTTTTATTTCTAGGGTTTGTTTGATTAATTATAGGATCATCAATTATTCAACTTTATGTGCTTTTTGTTTAATCAATCCGTCGTCGAACGTCGAAATATAATAATCAATCCGTCTCAGTCATTGTTTGATTAATTTTATTTCTAGTAGTGGTTAAGTAAATTTAGTGAAAGTGAATTTATGTTGTGTTGTGTGGTTGTCTGGATATCATTATAGTCTTTCTTGATAATGCAAAGGTATCCATGCGTGATAGTTTGGTTGTGGGTACACCTTTGATGGATTAAATGTGTTTTTGTTGAGTGTATGATTTTTGTCATGTTGACATTGAGCGGGGTATTGAGGGTCCTGGTATTTGCCCAGGATTGTGTATGTTTGGAGTTTGAACTTGGTTTTAAAATTTTGCTTACATGAATTTTGGATCAATCCTATGATTGGTGATGGGTTTTATTCGGTAGCTTGGTAGGAGTCTTGGAGATACGCGTGTATATGGAGCTATGATTGGCGATGAATTTTGGGCAGTGTTAGTTTGTTGTTTGACGAGAAATTTTGGTGTTAGATTTTGATTTCTCTGAAAATGCAGGGATTTTGATAATTTTAGTTTGTTGTTTGATGAGAAATGGTGTTGTTAGTTTTTGATTTGTTCTGAAGCTTGATGTTGTTTAAAGAGAATTGGTGTTGTTGGATTTGATATACCCCCAAATGTAGGAGTTTTGGTATTGTTTGATGAGAAATGGTGGTGTTAGGTTTTGATTTGTCGCTAAATGTAGGTTTTTGGTGGTTGAAGAGAAATGGCGGTGTTAGATTTGGGTTTCTTGCAAAATGTAGGGTTCTTGGTGTTCTTTGAAGAGTTTTGCTGTTGTTCGTTTTTGATGTCTCGCTGTATGTAGGATTCTTTGTGGTGTTCGAAGAAAAATGGTGTTAGATTTTTGGTTTCTTGCAAAATGCAGTGTTTTTGGTGTTGTAGGAAGAGAAGTGGTGTTGTTTGGATTTGGATTTCTCTGAAATTGTAGGGGGTTTTGTGTTCCTAGTTCATTGTTTGATTAGAAATGGTTTAAGTCTTGTAAAATGTAGGGTGTGTTGTTCTTGGATTCTTGTTTGAAGAGATATGTTGGTGTTAGATTTTGATATTTTTGCAAAATGTAGGGATTTTGTTGCTGTTGAGGTTTGTTGAATGTTGAGAAATGGAGGTGTCTGTTTTAAGATGTTAGTGTTTGATTTCCATCTGGTTGTTTGTTGGCAAGTTCACAAACTTGGTAGTAATTTCTCGGAAATGTCTAACATATTGGCGGGAGTATATTGTGTAATTTTTGCCTTGGTTGAATTTGGTTGATGCTGTTTCTTATGTCATTTTGTGTAAATTTGTTGATTGCATATGGTGTGTGCAACACTGGGGAGACTCCGATTTGACATTTCAACACATCCCAACTTCGCACAAAATGACCGTGTCTGACAATGGACGCTATGTTGTGTCCGTTTGTCTGACACTGCATTTAATAGAAGTAACATAGGTAGTAACTAGTAAGGGTTTTTTAGTGGTAAATTGGTCATGTTTGGAAGACATGATGTTAAATTGTTAATGGTAACTCTTGTTAGTGGGAATTTGCAGAATTTTAGATTTTACGGAAATTGCACTTGTACACATATTCTCTTGTGTTTTAGCCAATTTGATTGAATGAATTGTGCCTTTGAGCTCTGTTTTGAGATGCCTATTTGACTATTTCTTGGAGGTAAATCGCTGGAGAAATGCATGTTGGCGTGGTTTAGTAAATTTAGGAGAAAGTGAATGTATGTTATGTGGTTGTCTAGATATCATTATAGTCCTTCTTGATGGTGCAAAGGTATCTGAGCGGGGTTGTGTGAGTCCTTGTATTTGCCCAGGATTGTCTATTTTTGGAGTTTGAACTTGGTTATAAAAATTCGCTTACATGAATTTTGGACAATCCTATGATTGCGATGGGTTTTCTTGGATAGCTTGGTGGGTTGGAGTCTTAGAGATTGTGTATATACGGAGTTATTTTGTTGTTGAGTATCTCAATATATACATGGATGATGCTTGAGTCTAGTGTCACCATTCACCATAATTTTGTAAACTTTAAAGGTAACACGCATATTTTCACCAGGGCTGCTTTTAGAAGGAAGATATAGTTGTCCATGCTCACTTGCATTGTTGGTTCTTGCTGACATACATTTGATTGATTCATTGTTTGTTCTTGATAGACCAAGATAAGATATCTGATTTTGAAATGAAGCTCATGGACATTGATAGCGAGCACCTTGGTATCCCTGAAGCAGAATACCATGCAATCGTGAGGATGCCTTCAGCTGAGTTTGCCAAGATTTGTAGAGATTTGAGCTCCTTTGGGGACACTGGTAGTTCTCTAATTCAATTGATTTGTCATCACTTGTACTTTTTATTACTTGTACTGTTAGATTCCCCCTTTAATTTTCTTAAAATTGAGTTAAGATACGGGGGATTGACTTTTGTGTTATTGTAGTGGTTATCTCTGTGAGTAAAGAAGGTGTGAAGTTTTCGACAAGCGGTGATACTGGAGTTGGAAACATTGTCCTCAAACAGAACACTACAGTAGATAAGGTATTCATTCTCACTTTGGGGATTTAGTACACGAGACGGTCTCACTGGTGACAACCTTAATTACTCAATAGTCAATATATAATATTCATCATTGAATCATGTGGACAATCAGTACCGTCTTACAGTGAGACAGTCTCATACAAATGTGTGTGTGTGGGATTTGGTAAGCAAATTTTGCTTTCTTTTGTCTGATGCTTCGATCGTGACTTTTTCTATACAGCCTGAAGAAGCCACAATCATAGAGATGAATGAGCCAGTGTCTTTGACATTTGCATTAAGGTACATGAACTCCTTCACCAAAGCAACCCCCCTCTCGAACACTGTTACCATCAGTCTGTCTTCAGAGCTCCCGGTCGTTGTCGAATACAAGATTGCCGAGATGGGCTACATCAGGTTCTATTTGGCTCCCAAGATCGAAGAAGATGAGAATGAATCATAACCTCCTTGAAACTTTTCGCCTTCAATCTTTTGCTTCTATCAAACTGGTTCTTCCCGAAGTTGTGTTAATGTTTGGTTCCTCTTTCTGAGATCTGTCCTCGTGTACTTTTCCCTTGAACTAGCTGGAATCGGAAACTGAATTAATCTGTTGCTCTTTATGTTAGTTGATTAATGCATATTGTATTAGGCTGTAAGCATTGTGCTGTTTTTAGATGTTTCTGGGATCTCTATAGGTTGGTTGTGTCGTTAGATTTCTGTTTCGAGTTCAATTAAGATTTAAGACGGTTTGTTATAGATTTGATCGTCTACAATGTTCACGAGTTCCTCCTTCGTTGTTTTGTATTGTACTCGTATGAGACTGTCTCACAATTGAAACCGGACTAAGTAATTTTATTTCTTTTCTAATTATATACTCCACAGTAGAGGTAGCAATCGGGTCACTCGGGTCGGTTACGGGTTGGGTCATATTGGGTTCGGGTTGTGCCGGGTCGGTTCGGTTCATGTCGAGTCGTCTTCGGGTCGGGTCATTAGCGGGTGGCAAGTCGGGTCGGGTCGTTAGCGGGTCAGTGTCGGGTCAGGTTATCAACATATATTTTCTCTCGTGTATTTAGTTTTAGATGGAAAATTTTATGTTTAAACAATGTGTAAGTGTATTAATTGTACTTTTAAGTGAATAATTGATATTAATGTCAATTTGTTCTTATTTACGCCATTATTAAGCTAATTTATTATCGGGTTATCTATTGGGTTGAGTCAAAATCGGGTCACGGCTCGGGTCAGGTCGGGTTTGGGTTGGAAAAAATAAGGACGTTAATGGGTCGGGTTGGTTCAGGTCGGGTCGGTTTCGGGTCACCCAATTTTCGGGTTGTATCGAGTCGGGTTTCGGACGGGTCGGGTTGGGTCAGCTTTTGCCAGCTCTACTCCATAGTAGTTAAATGAGTTTGTCTCACAATTCACAAATATAAGTATACAACAGTTCAATATACCGAGATTCTAAAGGCTTTGTATCAACCTCGAACTTGGTGATTTTAAAGGCTTTGTATTTGACATTCGATTAGTAATTCTTTTGTGAGACGGTTCTATTTTATAAAAAGTCAACTCATTTATTAACATTAAATAAATAAAATTTTAATAAAGATAGATCGTTAAATGATATGAGACCGTGTTATTTTAATTTGTGTTTGAGAATGACTTTGGATATCATGATAAAATCACAAATTTTGGTTTCAGTCGAAACATTTTCGTCTTTCTGATGATGGACATATTTCTCACAAGTTTGCAACGGGTCTAGTACTATACCCATGTTGGTAGATAAGGCAAAACAGTTTGTACTCCCTAGACAATCTGTTTTTGTCTGATCTACCTACATGGGTAATACCCGACCCGTCGCAAGCTTACGGCGTCTGTCAGGACTGTCACAAATGAGAATTTGTGTTAATAAAATGACCTCATTTAGCTTAAGACCGTCTTTAAGATCTCTCACAAGTCACAACCTTCTTTTATTTTATCGAAGTGTGAGAGTTGTTTTAATTTAAGTCGATTTTAAATAAGAATTGGTGTACATTTAATTGTGTGAGTAGAATTGGCAAAATTGATCCAGTTTGAATGATCCGACCATAACCGGCCCTATATAACCCAAGCTGAATGTTTATTGTTGAAAAGTAACTCTTATTTCTAAATAACTTGATAATAACAGGTCTAGAAATGATGAACTGACCCGAATCGACCCGATCTGATTGACTTTGTACTCTCATTTTTGGCAATAATTGAGTAAGATATATGATACGGTTATTTTGTGTCATGTTGCCTCATTCATCATACTTCCTCCTATCCACTATATTCTTCCCTATTTCCTAAAACGGATTATTCAGGTTTTCTTCCCTATTTCCCAAAATGGAAAGTTTTTTACACATGAAATGACCATATTGTCCTTGTTATATTTTTGTATTAACAACTTATGCCATACTATTTACACTTAACCCAATTACTAACCCAACTACTAAACCCAACCCATTAACCTTAAACACACTTAATTTTCCCAGCCCAACCCAATTAAGACCTAATTAGTGATAATCTCTCCCGCCATAAATAACCCCCTCTCCCCCAAAAAACCCTAAATCCACTCTCTCTCTTCCGCCATTTTTCATCTTCCCTTTCTCTCTCTTCATCGACCTTACACTGCAGCCTTCCTTCTCCCTTCTTTCTCTTCTGTAAAGTAACGTCCTTATCCTGATCCTAATAGCCCCCCTTTTTTTCATTCTTTCAATCAATAACCATCACTATATGGCGTATTTCATTATTTCCGATGAAGAGCAAGGTTATGATAGATTGTATCCAGATTCGAGTTGTTTTGACTCAGATCTTGATGATGGACCTTGTTTTTTCAATAACTCAATTGATTTAGATGATTTTGCTGAAGTTTGTGAGGGGGTGAAGGGAGATGATGTTAATGAGGTTAGATCTGTTGAAGATGTTCCTGGTTCTACTGCGGTTGTTGTCGACTCTTGCATGAATGATGTTATTCTTGACTCCCTTGGTGAAGATACGATTGTTCCAGAAACTTGCATGAGTGAGATCGTGATGGAAGATTCTGAAGAAGAGAAGGCGAGGGAAGAAATGGCGAAGTTCATAAAGGAAGATGCTGCGAAAAAGGCGAAGAAGTGGGAGGCCATGCATAATACCCCTGAGCATAATCGGTGGTTCATAAAGAAGCTGTCGAAATTTTGGCCTATGTTTGGCCTGCTACTTGAAGATGGAGATGCAGAAAGGTCTATTTCTCCTTACCTTGTTTTACAGTATTTTAATTTTTTTAAAAAAATTGGACTAGTGATGATAAAGTTTTCATTGAAATGGGTTTTTTTCGGCAATAATATGGGTGTTAATGCGCAATGATATCTGTTGAGTGCATTACATTTCCATAGTTAAGACAATACGTGCATTACGCCACCACAATTGATTGTGATGAGGCTATGCATGGCTTTTCTTGACTGATTGTGCTTTATTTCAACACCAAGTAGTTGACGAAGTCGTACTATAAATGCAAAGATGCCATTAACATTTCATTGAACTTAAAGTTGGCAAAAATTCAAGTAATTGTGCAAAGTTCAATAAAAAAGCATACGACTTGTGTCTGGATTAATGTGCTGCTGGTTGAAACTGGTGATATGATGTTTGAGTTTGCTGCAAAATGTTGTTCTTCTGATATGATGCTTGAAGTAGCTGCAAAATGTTGTTCATCATTTGTCTCTGAATCATGTACTGCAAAAAGTTGTTCTTCTGATATGATGTGCTTGAATTTGCTGCAAAATGTTGTTCATCATTTGTCTCTGAATCATTGCAATGAACTGATTCTTTGTACTGCAAAAAGTTGTTCTTCTGATATTGCTTCTGTTTGATGCAAAAACTTGTTCTTCTGATATTGCTTCTATTGATCATCTAATTCTGTCTGGGTATGCAAAAAGTTATGCCACCATTCCACCTGTACTCTTCATTATGCGTCTAAATTACCATTACACATGTCAATGAAAAACTCATGAACATTGGATTCCTGCACTGCACTTGAAGCAACATTTGAACCTCCCATTTCATTACTAACTGTCTCAGCTGTGTGGTTATCTTCAGTAATGTTACCAACAGGTTCAATGTCACCTGTTGGATCATTACTGCAACCAGGTTCATCTGTTGCTTCTGTTCCAGCATGTATACTACTAAGTGATTCCACTAATTCACTTATAGAACTTGCATCACCAACATTTTGAACATATCTAATGCACTCCTTCACGAGTTCTATGTCTGCAGTTAAATATTGAGGTAGTAGACCAGCAGCTGCTAGTTTAGATTTGTGCATATGTGGCAAAGGATAGTCATTTCCACCTTTGAGTTTCATAATGTCCAACATACATGCTTGCAAAGTGATGAACACATAGTTTAGCTTAATTGTTTCCAACTCTTCAAATGCTTTCATGGTGTTTTCAACAAGATCATTCAGAACCTTAGACCTTTTCTTTTGTTGAAGAGCTTCAATGGCTCTAAAAAACCCCAAGTCTAGTACATTTAAATCTGGAGAATTAGGTGGTTGTTGAGTTAATTCTATATTCCACCCATCTGATGTTGCTGCACTTCTGAAATCTGCA
>JAOWBH010046848.1:0-15347 GCA_028566215.1 Silene coronaria
ATCCTTTATATAATATTTATATATTTCGTTTATGACGATAAATCATTAATAACAGTTTCGTTATAATCCGGTAAATGAAACGAGGTAATATACGGATATTACCCCACCGTCCATGCCAATTTGTGCTGCTTAAACACGCCATCACCAATGACGTGTTTGTTCCCTTAAACCCGCCATGCCTAATGGCGTGTCTTGTTCTTAAATGTCAAAAACCTCTTGTAAAATGGCACCCTCTACTAAGCTTAAACACGCCATTACGTATGACGTGTTTTAGGTCCGGTACAAAATCGACAAACCCGAGCCTACGTGGACACAATTTTGACAAATATTTTCAAAACGGACCCAAAACGACAAATATTATATTTTTAAGCATTATTTCAAAAAATCGTTCGAAATAGCGTTATAAATTTGTCCTTGTCTAAAGATTTTGATCAGCTAAAAATTTGTTAAATAAGTTCTCTTTTACTCTAGGGATAGATAATAAGGAATGGGCATATAAGGCGAACACTATTGTAGATTTGTAGATGGCAAGATTTGTTTTATAGTGAGAGTGGTGGGGTTGTTCGAGGACAGCTAACAACTGGAATCCCACGGTCCTTGAGTCCCACCATAAATCCCAACAATACAATACAGATATACAATTCTTAGTTAATTGGCTGCCCTTTGTTTTGACACTCTTGTCTCTTATACAGACAGTGAGTAATCTTTAATAGCCTACTATTTTATTCGTTTATTTATCTCGTCAACCCATTTCAACACTCCCCCAATAATGCAATGCATCATTACTCATTACTCATTACTCATTACTCATTACTCATTACTCATTACTCATTACGCCTTCACCCCTTCTCTCATTTCATTTCAGGTTCGCTTCCTTTTTCTCACTAAAACTTAAGCTGCCTTGTTTAGCGAACTGTGGGTTTGTTCACTGTCTGCTTCTAGAAATTGCCCAAATCCCAAGATTCCCAACGTAACTAATGATGTATCTTCCTAGATTAGATTACGGAGTACTAATTGCCAAGAATTGTATCAAATGACACAAGTTTTAATCTCAACTTAATACGGGAGTACGTCTTGCAGATACCGTTTACAATAACGAATAACTCCAATCAAGGTTTGGGTTATTCATAAAGGAAGGAAAGAATGCAGGCAGTGTGCTTGATAACACTCTTCTGCCTGCAAATGGTTTTTGCTTATTCAGATTTCAATGCGCTTTTGGAGCTTAAAAAAGGGATTCAAAACGACCACTCTATCTTCCTACTTGACTCTTGGAATGTTAAATCAATCTCGTCTGATGGGTGTCCATTAAACTGGCATGGTATTACTTGCACCAATGGGAATGTAGTCTCCATTATGCTTAATCACTCTCATCTTGTAGGCCGCTTTGATTTCAGGATCCTTTCCGCCCTTAAACTGCTCCGAAACTTGTCTATTTCCAGTAATGCATTTACTGGTACTATCTTAGACATTGCTCAAATTCAGTCTTTGGAGAATTTAGACATTTCCAATAATTCCTTTCATGGCCCAATACCACCTAGTTTCACACACTTGTTCAATTTAGTCTCTGTTAATCTGTCTACAAACAACTTTGACGGCGATCTTCCTTCTGGTTTTCGTAATCTTAAGAAGCTCAACTACCTTGATTTACAGTCCAACAGATTTTCGGGGAACGTTATGAATCTTGTTACAGAGTTAGGGGGTGTCATTGTACTTGATCTTAGCTGCAACCAGTTTGTTGGAAACTTAGACATTGGCCTTGGAAGGGCTAGCTTCGTGTCGAATATTCAGTATTTGAATGTCAGCAATAATGCTCTAGTTGGGGAGCTCTTTGCCCATGATGGAATGCCTTATTTTGACAGCCTTCAAGTGTTTGATGCAAGCAATAATCACCTCAACGGCACTGTTCCATCATTCAACTTTGTTGTCTCTCTTCGTGTTCTTCGACTAGGAAACAATAACTTATCCGGGGCTCTATCTCAGGCGCTTTTCCAAGACAATTCAATGCTTCTTGCGGAGCTAGATCTCAGCGTCAACCAGCTACAAGGTAATTGATAGAGTTAGAAACTCTCGACAATTGATGGTTCCAGTTGTTTATGCTCTGGTGAACGTACTCTTCTTGGCAACTGTAACCATTTATTGAGCTCAAGTAACAATTGGTTTGATTACTGATCAGTTTTAATATTTATAGTGTGGTTAGCGTTGATAAAGGGACACGATCACCATATTTATCGAGTTTCTGGCATTGGACTTTTTACGGCTGCCAAGAAAAGAAAAAAAAAAAGACTTTACTTTTCTGTAAATGTTTTTTTTAAATAATGTAGAAAATGCCATAAAATTCCTTGATTATGTTGTCGGATGCTAACTAGTATATTTCAGAAATCAGCTTTTATGTTCTAGCGAAATGCCCAGGCATGTACATCTGGACCCTCAAACCCTGTCCCGTGAGATCGTTAGCGGGTTGTTTATTTTTCCTTAATCTGCTGTAGATTTTGGAGCAGGCTTTGACAAAGAAAGCTTAAGATATTTGTTTCCGTTTACACTGAGGACTAGAAACAAGATTTAATTTCCTCTTTCAAATACAAGTTCTTTTGTGTGTTTTAGTTATGCATTTGCGATGGGACTTTTGGCCAAAATTCTAAAATGTGCTCAACTCATCTACAATCTCATGGATATTTCAAAACCTTTGTTTCAATTTTGAAAATGTTATATTTTGTCAGACAGTCATAGATATTACCCCTAAAAACATGTACCAATTATAGTGTACAATCTCAAGGTTCCCTTTCAATCTTTTAGTTCCTTTGGGTATATCAGCAAGGGATGAGGATTTCAAACCAGTAATCATTCCTGTGGTAGATATAGAACGCAACACTGTTCTGCACCATGTCCTTACAGTGAACAGCCTCAAAGTTGGAAATCTAAATCTTTGGTTAACTGGTTGCACTATCGGAGTATCTGTTGGTGCTACTTAATTGATCTACAGATATTGAGATCTGCATATTCATTAGCAACCTCTCCTATAGAACGAAATGTGCACAGGAAGGTGGGTATAAAATACTTGCAGGGAATTGGACATTGAAATCTAGAACATTGTGCTGTTGAAAGATTGTTATCATGCAACTATTTTCTTGGAACTAGGTCTCATATTAATATAATCAGGCAAACCTCTACTATAAACTCCTCCCTTGTACACATTATAACTTACTAAGTTTGAAAAACATCCATCCATTTGCATACATATTTGTCAGTCTCAGATGATAATATTATTAGAAGACCATCTCATGTGAGAGTCTAACTCTATTCGTTGTATGTAATCTGTGTTGAAATATTTTCTTCTGCGTTTATTAATGTATTTCATTTCATGCAGGGCCAGTGGGAAGTATCACATCAACAAGTTTAAGGAGCTTGAATTTGTCTTCAAATCAGCTGTCAGGAACCTTGCCTATGAAGATTGGGCAATGTGTCACAATCGATCTAGGCAATAACAAGATTTCAGGCAATCTTTCAAGAATCAAGTACTGGGGAAACTATGTAGAAGTTATCCAGTTGAGTTGTAACTCTCTGTCCGGGACATTACCTGATGAAACTTCCCAGTTTCTTAGACTATCTTCATTTGGGCTGTCAAACAACTCCCTCCAAGGAATCCTCCCGGCTATTATTGGCTCATACCCTGAACTAAAAGTGCTTGATCTAAGCTTTAATCAGCTGAGTGGATTCCTCCTCCCAAGTCTATTCAGTTCATCAAAATTGACCTATCTTAACTTGTCACACAACAACTTCACTGGGACTATACCTCTCCAATCGTCCTCGGATAATTTGAGCCTAATGTCATTGGATCTTTCAAATAATTTTCTAACTGGAGATCTTCCGACTGAAATAAGCAACTTCCATAACTTACTGTATCTTGACCTGGCGAGTAACAACATTCAAGGTAGCATCCCCTATAAAATTCCAGATCAGCTGATCGATCTAAACGTGTCTTTCAACAATCTCTCAGGAATTGTTCCTGAAAACCTAAGGAGGTTTCCAGAAGCTGCATTTCATCCTGGGAATTCTCTGCTCATATTACCTCCTTCATCTACCTCACCCGGGAGTTCAATGAGTCATAATCAAAGCAAGAATCGAGCTGTTATTTATTTTATTCCTGCTGGTATTGTTGTGGGTGTTATTATCCTCATTCTACTGTTCATGTTCATCTACTACAGATTTCGCATAAAAGAGAATCATGGAAAGGTTCAAAAGGCTAAAAGAAAAGGCAAATATAATAAAAGTGGATCATCTTCCCTCCCTAGCACATCACCTGTCCATACAAGTGTCAGCCCATCTGTTGCTACACTAAGTTCAGGCCAGGTGGCTTTTAGCTCATCAAAGATGGGACTCACACCTGAAGCTGATAATTCTAGATCCCGGATGACAGTATGTGAAGATGTAGCTCTTCATGAGTCAACGAAGTGTCAAGGTGAAATAACGCTTCCACTTCCCATTCCGTCTTCTTCAAGCCCACCACCTTCTGAAGGCCAAAACTTATTCTCAAATCTTGACACATTGAAGATTGGTCCACAAGAGAATTGCGGAGACTTGGTTTTGTTTAATAGGCCCTTGGTGTTTACTGCTGATCAACTCACACGTTCTCCGGCAGAAGTCATCGGCGGAAGTTGTCATGGAATGCTATATAGAGTTACACTAGCCAGTGGTGAAATATTGGTAGTTAAGAGATTAAAGGACGGAATAGCAAAAGGAAAAAAGGAATTTGCTAGAGAAGTTAGAAAGCTTGGAAATGTTCGACACCCAAATCTAGTGTCTCTGCAAGGCTATTACTGGGGAGAGAGGGAGCAGGAGAAGCTTCTTATGTCAAATTATGTTAATTATCCATGCTTAGGAATCTACTTACAAGGTAAGCTTCTGATTATTACTACTGAATCATTCATTGTTGTTGTTGAAACTCAATGCTGATTATACCTATTTTCTCATCGAATATAGCCTATGATAGTGACAGATAATAAGAGAAGAAAGGGAAAAAAAATGCGAATTGTTACGTCTTCTCAAATAGATGCCGACATCCCCAGTTGTGATTGGCAAGTGGTTTAGGCTCTTTAAGCTTTTGAGGTTTTAGTGTTCTACTCTGTATGTTATAATCATTTAACTGCTAGTACAACAAATACCGGAGGGGGAGCTAGCTAGTATTAGTAACAAGGGGGTAGCGACTATGGAATGAAACTAAATTAATTGAAGTTTGTTCGAAAAACAGCCGGTTTTGGACTTAAAAGTTTCTGATTTTTTTGATTGAAAATTTAAGACAAGTGAAATGGATATGGCTTAAATCAAGCACAAAGCCAAGATTTAAGTCTAGGAGAGTAATTTCTAAGCACTAAGCAATAAAAATACTCAACCCAAGCACTTAGCAATGGGGATCTTCTAGCACAAAGCAAAGAATAAGAAGTAGAAAGTCATTGTTTCTAACTTGTGTTTTTTTCTCATTCAAATCTGAAAAAATACAAATGAATGGAGTCTTGCTTATATAATATAAGTCAAGTGATCTCCACCATCCAAAAGGAAGTAATCTAAGGGTCCTAAAATGCCTTACAAACCGTGCACACATGCACACAAGGACCAAGATGTTCAGATTTTCTTACATAAGTCAATACAAGTAATAGGAAAACCAAAATAAGGAGTAACTAGGCCTCAATCAGCCGAAAAGAGAGCCTTGGAGTCTTCAAAAAGATGTCTTCCAATTAGAGTAAAGAGTAAGAAGCTAGGCAAGGGTCTTCATAAGATGTTCTACCAAAAGAGGAAGCGAGCACATGTTGTTTATTTTCCATTTGAAACCGTGTAAAGAGGGTCTAATTCAGATTTTGTTTTCAATTATGTTGCTTGCTTGACCATGATTATCTCATAGACCCATTTTATTATTGATAAAAGCTCTTGACTTGAAATAAAACGGACTCCAAGGATTGAATTCAGCCGAGACTTTAATTGGTATTCGGGTTGGACCTTAAATTGTAAGAGGGTCCAACCGAAATACTTGGAGCATTTTGGGACGTGTTTTGATTCACTTCACGAGGTAAAACATGGCATGTGTTGGTGAATTAAAATGAACATCCATAATGACAATGAAAATGAATCGCAGACAATTAATGAAACAAAACATACTATATAGCCATATTTCGCGGCTCCCTAGAATGCATAGCATACAATTTGTAGTATCGCTATAACAAATGCCAACTTTCACTCCAATGTTCTTCTTCTCCAAATCTCCACTACTCGTGTCATAACATCCCGAAACCGTCACAGTACTTCCACCGCACTTCAGTTATCAATGATTAGCAGGAGGAATTACCATCCGAATAACAAACGGTTAACCAATAAATAAGATTTCACACAAAAATGCTCACAACAATCACTAGATGCATACAAAATTTAAAATTCTAAACGCTCAGGGGGTACTCAGATGAGCTACCTGTTGCGTGCCTTTTACATACATTTATTCTCTCATTTGGTAGGCATTTGTATGCATTATAATGTCCATTGCGCTACTATTTCCTCACATATTTGCTACTTTGGGTGTGTGTCTTGTCTTATGCAGATTATGAACTCATCTACGCATGGTAAAGCTAAAACTGTCAATAGAGGGAGTAAAAGGCCATAACCATGACTACTCTACACTAGAAGCGAAAATCATTCCCCTACAAATTATGTTTAGAAGAGAGATTAAAAACATATAAAAGGTGAGGTGGCAGAGGCCGTTCTCGTCCGGGACAGTTTGTGCCCCGTCCGTGTTTGCTCGACTCGTCCGGGTTCCATGGTGAACACGTCCGAGTTCTAGGTCAGGTTGCCTCTTTTTCCTTCTCTTCTCTTCTAGCCTTCAAGAATTGGTTGTGAACGCCTTAAACTTCACATTATTCATCTACGGGTCCTCTAGTTGGGTTGCCTTTTCACGTTAATCATGTTAAGTACATGAGCCGTCCAAAGCCTCCAAATAGGCATAAAAGGATGGTTAAATCGCCTATTTTCGCTCCCTTCCTACAAAACGCATAGAATAACATAGAAACACAAAGAGGAAGTAAATGGCTAAAGAATCGACTACGGAAGGGGTAAAATTCATGCAAAACAAGGTCAGTTAGAGGGTATAAAACGCGTAAATTAGAATCAACCAAGAGAGAACTAATCTAAGTGTGTATACTTCAATGTAGCCACTAATTATATAGATTACTATGTCAAAGAGTGTGTAACCGAATAACCTCTAAATGGTGTCAAACTAGTAAGTCTTTCATCCTCATTTGCTTAATAACGTCGTCAAGGGCGATCAAATGGAAATGGAATGAGATACCCCGTGATGTTAGAAGACATTGTAGGTTTGTGTTGCATTCCCCTTCTCACCTAGATGAGAAGAAGGATCATCCCTCTTTGCCAAGCAACCTTAACAGAATGAAACCATCTAAAAGGTAAGGAAGAACTTTGATTTGTTTATTTGACTTGTTTTTGGTTTGTTTGCTTGGTTGTTTCTCGTTGACAACTTTGATTTGACATTTGATAACACAATTTGTCTAGCAAAGGGTATGCGGAGACCAACAATAAGCGAATCCTCGCCGTAACGACTCGAGAGCGACCCTATATATATTAAGGGTACTTTAGAAAAGCTTAGAAGTCTCATTTTGCACTCCCTAAGCTAGAATACAACAAAATATTTGGCAAACAAGTTTTTTATTTGATATTTGAATTTGAACTTGTTTTTCTTTGATGTACTAGTTTTCCTTTTTGTGGCATTGTAAGAGCATGAGATGGCAAAAGTGAGAGTAGTTGCATGGCTCGGAGGTCACCTAGGAATATACGACAACCAAGGAATTATCGCATCATCAGAGGTGAACTAATGGTTAAAATCGCACACCCTTGATACTAGTAGAACACTATCTAGGGTATTTCGACTCTATTCTCATAGACAAAGTCCTAAATAGAAGAAGTATCTAAATCGACCTATTCACTTGTCAAAGTTCTCAATTGGGAATCTTCGAAAATTTTCAAAATGCAACTACATGCCATGATGCAACTAATATAATACATGTTACAATGCAAATGCTCTAACAACTAATATGTCAAGAAATCTAATGCAATCTCCTAACATCACATAGGTACCACAACCGCAACGATCTCCAAAAAACATCATCGTCCTCAGCATACAAGCCCATCCTCCTTTCAAAGTAAACGAAATGAAAGGGAGAAAAGGGATAAACGATCATACCTATCTAGCGGTCTTCCTTCTCCCAACATGCCTCTAATAACATAAGGTGCCTATGCAAGGAAGCAGAAACGGAATAACAAAGAGTATAAACAATTCTGCACTATAAGGGAAATAAGACGTTTTTGGGTTTTTCGATTTTTCAAATTTTTATGGATTTTCAAATTTTTTTGATTTTTTTTAAGGATTTTCATTTGTATTCTCCTCCCTCAAACAAGATTGTGCATTGTCTCTAATGCACACAATGAAGGTGGAAAATCAAGAAGAAAAACAAGTTTTTGGTTTTTCAAATGTAATAAAAATGCAAGGGAATTGAAATAACAGTGCAAACGAAGTTGAAATATAAGACAATGCAAATGCGAGATTGAACATGATACAAATGCATGCATGCCACTAAAGGAGAGCTAATTGAAATTAACTTGGGTTAGTTGTGATTAAACCTCCCCAAACCGATCAAGACAATGCAAGAAATACAAGACTTGGAGATTTAACTACAAATAGACATAAGTAGGTGACATGTCATTGGTGGTAATGAGGGTCGGTGGTAGTGGTAATGAGGGGCGGTGGTGGTAGTGCCAGGGTCGGCGGTGGTGGTAATGAAAGGCGGTGGGGTTGGTTATGTTTAAGGTAGAATAATGTGTTTTTGGATAAGAGGAAGGTAAATAAGCGAGAAGTGGGAAGATTAAATGAAGTTCATCACTATATTAAAAAATAAGAAGACGGTTCTAGTAGGCACCCAATTTGTTTATGCTTAAGAGGACGGTTACATTGACCAACCATGCTTGTTTTTTTTTTTTTAACGAGAACGGGCCTCTTTATTAACCGTCCTCTTTATGCAATCATTATGGCACCAAAATATTTGGCTGATATAAGACGGCCCCGTCCTTAACCATCTTCTAAGGGGCGTCCTCTTAGCCTAAAATTGTAGTAGTGAGGACATGATTATGATAGAAATTACTTGATTAATTGTAGGAGGAGACTTCATAGAAGAAGATATCTAGTTATTGCTGGTTCTTGTGGAGGCTTGCTTCAAGGTAGGGTTTCCCTACTCGATTCATGATAATATAGATGATCACTTATATGTTTGTGATATTGTTCTTGTGGAAATTGGTAATAATAGAATTATGTTGGTAATTGTGACATAATTAGAGGTAGCAATCAGGTCACTCGGGTCGGGTCAAGTCAGGTTCGGGTCTTGTCGGGTCGACTCAGGCTACCCTTTCGGGTCGGGTCGGGTCGTGATCAGGTCTGATCATTACGGGTCAAATGATGTATCGGGTTGGGTCTGGGTTGGGGTCAGGTCACTTATTATCGGGTCGGGTCGGGTTACGAATCCTCATCGAATCGGGTCGGGTCGGTTTCAAGTTTCAATATTCTCGGTTCGGGTTGGCTCGGGTTTAGGGCCGGACACTCGGATCGGGTCAGATTTGCCATCTCTAAACATAAAACATGTGATAATTGAGATGTTTGGAGAATTGACGTACTTGACATGTTTGTGTTGGATTATGTTGTTGTGTTGTTATATATGTTCAAGTGGAGTTGTGGTGTTGGTGAAGAGGTTATGGAAGACTGACCTCACCCCTAGTATTGCTCCTTGAGGGTCCCACCTCAAGGAGGTTGTGCACATTAATGATCTTGGTTATTTGGTTCGTGTTGATGCGATGCGAAGCTGGTTGTCGTGTTTCAGGTTGTGATTCAAGCACATTCGGGCCGTAGTCCAGTGGTTGGTGGCGGTATTAGGATGCCGTCATCTAGTTATGGAGGATAAGGAGCTGAATTTGGCATCGGAAATGTGATGTACGGATGTCTTGGTGTGATGTTGTATTTGTAGACTTGTGAGCAATTGTATTATTGAGACTGACTTGTAAATGTTATTCAAATTTGTGATAAACTATATGATATTTCCGGTCATATGGGGAATAGTTAAATTGCAGTTTTTGGACTTGGTGATGATTGGGATAAGGGCTGAGCTATCGACATTCGAAGTCTAGTTATTGAACAGTCACATTAGAGTTGATATAAACGTTGTAAGAGTTGTTTGTTGTAGTTTTAAACTTTGTAAATTGTATTATGCATTTTGTATAATCACTAAACCTTGAACTTTAATAAATATTTCCTGATTGGAGTTTTGATGCTTTACCTCGGGAAACCGAGAAGGTGACACTCCTACTTACCTTGGTCGGGTAAGTCGGAGTGTTACAAATGACTACTTCTTATTAGTGTAATTGTCCTTATTACTTTATTAGTATGTGGTAGACCGGTAGGGGAGTTCATTGGTCCGGGATCAGATCGGACCGGACCAAACTCTCAGGATCGAAGATCAAATAAGAGTTAAAATGTAGATCGAGTACTTAACCATATTCATATTAGTCAGGTCTGGGCTAGAATAACGTGTGGGCCAGATCGGTCCGGACCAAATGGCTCATAGTGGACCAAATATGATTGTCATAGACATGGTTAACATATAAAATTAGAACTCAAAGTTCATAACGATCAAAATAAGTAATATTATATATCTTCTTACTAGGTTTAAGCACAAAATTACACATTTTATAATAAGTGTAAACAACGTAGAAAAGAAAATTAATAATATCACAATTTTAAAGATTGTTTTCTTATATAAGTTTGGGTCATGGTCCGGTCCGCCGTCCATTCAATTTGGTCCAGGACCGAAACGCCGAAACAAAGACAAAAGTAGAGTAAATAGGTTGATCGTATACCGAACCAAATAAAAATACTAGAACCCACACCTGTTTTCACACCATCTTCCACCTCCAGCTAATTGATTAATACTTCCTACATTCAACTCCACTCTACCACTTTCACTTTTACACACTATTTATAATTAATCATTCAATTTCAATTTTCTCTCAAAATATAAATGAAAATATATTCACGTGAGATCTTGTTTGATTCGGCTTTACGAGTACATTAAAAATATCTAACTTTTATAATTTTTGCAAATACGAAGTTAACGATATTTACAGCGTAAAAACCGCGTTGGCAAACGTAAAAAAACAAAGTGGTAGAGTAGAGTTGAATGAAAGAAGTACTACTTTCCCCGAGCTTTATGTAAATGTTGAGCAAAAAGCAAGAAAAGGAAAGAAAAAAGTAGTGTTGATCCACCTTTATTTTTCAAGATAGCTATAATCACCAATTCACCATTCATCATCTATTGTGGTTCCCGACTAAAGATGAGTAGCCTTGAAACATTAAGCCTAGTGATTTGCTCAAGTTAATCAAGGCTTTAGAATTAAAAATGGAAAATGATGATAGCTTGGAGTAGCTAGCTGAGGCAAAGCGTAGGCGACGGCAATTGTAACCGGCATGGAAATTACGCGAAATCAGCAGCAGCAAGTTTTGACCCCACGTGTGACGGCCAGGCATCATGGGTCTGTAGGTGGCGCAATAGGAGTGGTAGTGGTGATAGCAGTAATGGGAATAGTTGCGGTGTTGGTGGGGAGACTGTGTAGTGGTAGGAGAGTCATGGGTTACGGGCCCCACATGGACGCAGAATCATGGGTTGAGTCCAAGTGCTCTGCTTGTGTAGACGGCAACGTCACCCCGCCCTGGTATCCACGCCCCATTGAGCTGCAAAGGCCTATGCCTCACCCTGTTCCTGTTCCTGTTCCTGTTCCTGTTCCTATTCCTATACCTATACGGATGGAATTAAGGACAGAGCAGCAGCAGCAGGAGCAGGAGCAGCAGTCGCTAGAGAACGTGGAAGACATGGAACGCAGGCAACACCAACCACAGTACCACCTTCAACAGTCGGGACATTCACATGTCGGAGAATGATGAGCCATGGATTAAAACAGGCCTGCACTATTGTTCCACCCAGCTCGGAAAGTCAGGGAACTAACTATACAGGAAGAGGTAGACACATCTTTTGTATATTTGGAGCACAAGTTGCTGTTGTGGATGCTAACCCTATATTCAAGGGACAGTAGACCTGAATTGATGGATGATGTTTATGTGTCCAAACTATTGTATGCTTATCTACTTTTGCCTATTTATCAGATTTACCTTCACTTTTGCCTTAATTGTTCTCTCTTAACATTATTTGCATCTTATTCGTATTAATTTAAGTAGTACTCCGTATTAGTAGCTTGTTTGGATTTAGGATTTTGAGGGAAATGGAGGAGAGGGAACTATTTTTTAAAAATATAAGCTTCTGTACAACTTAAATCTCGGCCATTTATTTACTCTGATTAGTAACATCAAATTGGACAGGTTTTGAATGGAGGTAAAGTGAATCCCTCCATTTCTCTTTCACTAAGGCAAATCGAAATTTTTCTAACATAAGGCAAAATTACCCCTTCCCTTCCATATTCCATCTTCCTCTTTATCCCATTCCCTCTTCTTTTTGCCTCCAAACAAACACATATTTTTTTCAATCTTAGCATTGGTTTGGTTGTTATAGTTTAAATCCTTTAAAACTCAGTCGTATTTTGGCAGGGTGAGAATCGCAGTATTTGGGTGAGACGGTCTTACTTTCAAAACAATTAGATGCTAAAAACTAAAATAGGGCTGCTGTTTTCTTGGATATTCTTGATATCTATTTAATTTCAGCTTAGATTGGAATCTTGTGATTGTATGATGACAAATGTATTGAAATATAAGTAAATAGGAGGGTTGAATTAAAAATAATTGATGAGAGAAAAGATGAAGAAAAGACAGTGAGAAAAATACCAAGTTAAAAGAGGAATACACCTCACTATCATGTGAGTTTCAGAAAAAGTTAGATATATGAAGCTTGTCCCTTAGTGAAACATGCCAAACTGTATATCATCCCCCATTACTTTTATATCATTCTCTCATAAAAACCTCTTTAATCTTATCATCATATGTTTCTTATTTTCAGTGTTTTTGTTAAACTCTATAATGGCTTCCTTAAACATTTCTAAACCACTTATTATAATCATAGTCATAGCATTCTACAATTCTTACACTATTGTTGCACTATCATCTCCTAGTGCTACACTCAAAATATCAACTATAGCTGCTGAACCAGCTGTTCTACCAGTCTCTCCCATTTCAGCCCCGGCTCCCGCATCATCCCCTGATATAACTCCACTGTTTCCGACACCAGCTTCAGGCTTGAGTCCCGACTCGTCACTTCCCACCATTCCAGCAAGTCCAAGCCCACCCAACCCAGACTCTCTGGTTAATCCTCATCCTGAATTTGGCATTGCGCCAAGTGGGGCGGTAATGGAATCGTCTGCTTTTGGTTTGAGTTTTTCTGTTTTACTCAGTTTGGCAATGCTAGTTCTAGTTGGCTTTGCTTTGCGCTGGTGAATGTAGTCTTGATTTATTTTACATTTGTTGGCATCTTGTACTTGATAGCGGAATCTATATAAAGTTGGTATATGTTAATACAAGTATTAGTTGGGAAATTTATGCCATTAGGTGTAACTTTTAGGTTTCCCTTGATTTTTAAGTGCATAATGAGGCAATTATTGAAATATTGTCAAGGGAAAAGCTGTTTCTTTCTTGCTTTACGCTTTGTTCACACAAAAATAAAAAATAAATTAAGCGTTTCATTTCGCTTTTAAAGACTTGATTAAGTTGGAACATCTAATAAATGGTCTTTTTAGGTGTTTTACAATATTATTATTATGTTTTATGTCAGTCACATTTTCCTCTAGTTGCTTCACATGCACGCGCTTCGACTCACTTATTCGGTGCCTCATCATAATTCATTCCTAACTGAGAACCCCAAAATTTCAACTAACGCTAGGCACTTTTGATGCTCATGGTACAAACAAGTAAACTTGCCTGTCGATCCTTCAAAATTCATTCAACAAAACTAGGCTTCAACTTAGATCAAACTTTGATCTCAAGCATGACTCGACACAGAAAAACTTCACTGGGACACGTTTTTTTTTTCTTTTCAAAGACAACTGGACTTGTTTAATGTCTTGAACTAAGCTGGATCAAAAGCTTTATAGTTTCCTGAGTCGAGTATTAGTTTCAATTTTTAGGCTCAATGAGGTTTAAGGTGATCCCGAACAGGGGAGGCGGTTACATCCCTAGTCAATTCCGCGTACAATATCGAACATGTGTAATTGTATGTGTAGAGATGTTGACCTGACATCTCAAGTTTCTAGCTTAGAAAGAAATGTCGATGTGTGGTGTGCACTGCTATTGAACCTCAGCTATCCGCTTCTCAATCAAGAATATACTACTCAACAACTCCATACAATACCTTCAAGATCTCCTCTCCCCTGTTGAAACGATATTTGATAAATTTATCGCAAATTCTTATTGGATAAGATAGTCAAGTAACAAGTAACAGCACAGAATGTCATCCTCGATTGAATGAATTCTGCTAATACATAAAAAATCTCCGCTAAGCCTAAAAAAACAAGAACAAGAACAGAAGCTGCTCGGCAAAACAAGGCAGTCAATCTGTTTGTGTTAAAACTTCTATTTGCACCTATGTACATGCCTAACATGAGAATGTAATCAGTGCTTATGTAATCACTGCAACGGCAAGGAAGTAAACCTAACAAAATCAACTTAACTCTCGTCCTCAATCGCCTTGTCTGATTTCACCTTGTGATGTCAGTCCAGGAGAATGAGCAAAGTGTCCTCCAAACACGGGCCGCATAAATGCATTATCATATTGACGCCAGTAGTAATGGATAGTACGAGTAGGGGTAGTGAAAAGCATGTGTAGAGTGCTTTTACGTGCAATATTACGTTCCATGGCTGAATCTGAGTCTTGTCCAATGCCCAGTAGTGGCAGTGTCATCGACTTTGGACTAGTTATTTCTGACGAAGCTGTGTTACTCTGTAACATTGAGGGAGATACCAGAAGCCTAAGCAGTGGTTTAGTAAGGATCCCAAATACCTGAGATTATGAAAAAAAAGTGACAATTTGTACCATTAAGTAAAAAATTAGACAAAACTTGCTTAAGAAGAACCAAAATTTACGAGACTAACACTGAGACGCCTAAATCAATATTAATATATATATAAAAGAGGCTTTTTTCAGGCACTCTTGGGACAAGTTTTCTAATTAATTACAAATATTTTTTTCCATCTTTTGGACCTACCATATAGTCGATTTTTTTTTTATAAAAGAAATAATGTTAAAAAAAAAGAAGTATAC
>JAOWBH010046959.1:0-15345 GCA_028566215.1 Silene coronaria
GAATTAGGATTTATAATTAGGGAGGCGGATTATTAGTGGAATAAGAAAAACAAAAAAAAATTGAAATTTTCTAATTACTTTTGGGTGGGAGGTGGGGTGTTTACTGCTAGCTCCCTTTAGTTCCGCCAATGATTGCAAGAAAAGCAATGGTGTTTTGTTGCATGGTATTTGATTTTTTGGCGGGTTTCGCTTATTTGATTGTTTGATGACAATGATACTTATGTAGTTATGTTACCTTCATTTTCACCTAGCAAGTTTATCATTTGACACATTTGTAATGTGGTTTCTTTTTTTTTTTTTTTTAGCTGATGTTTTCGTTTGTTTAGGAAGTCTGGCAAGGATAATCTGTTCAAATGCACATATGTTCTTCCTGATGGTATTACACATACAAAGGGTTTTGTAAAAGACGAGAATGAAGCACAGAGATACCGTAGTGTATATGATGGAGTGCCTGACTTCCCTATGAGTGAGAAGGAGGATATGGATGTGGACGAAGATGAGGAGATGTTAAATGGCAAAAAGAAAATCGATCTGACTAAAAATGTATTCACATATTCTTTTGTCCATGTCTTGTAAATAAACTTCTTGTCCTTTGTTGTACACAGTACACAGAGTAATATTTATCTTGATGGTGACAGGAAATTAATTTGACAAATGAGCGTTTTCTTGTCCCAGAGATGATCTTCCGTCCTGCTGATTTAGGTCTGTAATTCTGTATACCATTCTTGTGTCATGTTGAGTTTGGAGTATTTCTATATTGCCTAAAAGAAAAATCGAATGGTAGAGGGTCAAAAGGAAAAATACAGTTTCTCCTTTCTAAGTATTGGACTTGAGTCGGCTACCATATGATGAAATGACAAGATGTACTTTTCGGTCATCTGACTTCTCTGCTCGATCCGCGATTGAACATGGCACTTTAATTTAGTTATGTCTGTTGTCATTGATTTTATACTGTAATACTATTTTGTTCGGTTTTTCTCTCTTGAGGCTTCATAATATGGGAGTGGACAGGTCTTAACCTTTTACTCGCTATTAGCTTTCGGTATTTTAGTAATTTCATAGACTTTAAAATATTTGGTGCTTGACTTTCTGCAGGAATGAATGAAGCAGGACTAGCAGAGTGCATTGTTCGTTCTGTAAATGCTTGTCATCCTCTTCTTCATCCCGTGCTCTATGAAAGGTTGCCGCTGACACTGCAAATTTTATATTCATATGCGTTTTTTCTTTCATGTTTTGTGACTTTCTTTCCTAACAATTCTATTACAGCATCATTCTGACTGGTGGGAGCACATTATTCCCTCATTTTGCCAAAAGATTGTAAGTTCCTGGATTAGCCATGTCTAGTATTTGATATGGTTAAGGTTGAATGCTGCCATTTGAAGCTTAAACCTTTTACCTTCTTTGCAGAGAACAGGAGCTCCGGCCTCTGGTTCCTGATGATTACCAAGTGAAAATAACCACTCAAGAAGAGTAATTTTCTTATTTCCCTAAATCAGAATTTTCATATATACTATACCTTCACTTCCTCACCTGATAGCATAATATTTCTGTAGTCCTATATTAGGTGTTTGGCGAGGCGGTTCACTTCTAGCATCTAGTCCTGATTTTGAGACAATGTGCGCCACTAAATTCGAGTATGAGGAAGAAGGATCTGCACGTTGTAGCAGAAGATTTTTCCAGTGATGTTTTGCCTCTGAAAGAGTGAAAGGTAAGTCAATATTTTTCTGTTTTGTTCTCTTTATACAAAACTTGTTATAAGTACTATGATTTATGAATGTCTCCTTAGTAAGAGCAGAATGGATTGAAACGGCACATATGCGTCCTGACTTAGGCACTCATATGGCGCATTACTTGGGGCGATTATTAGTTATTGTTGATAGTGTAAAGAACTTGAGATTCATTTTAGACATAGATGGTACTGGACAAGCTCCCGTGTCTGAAGAACCTATACTGGTCCCATACGTGCCCCCCGAATATGGAAAGTGAGCCGCTCAATAACACCCAGGGAAATGCCAATGCAGATTTTTCGAATTCTGATCGCGTTTATATGAGGAAGAGGACCACCCTCTATGCCCAAGTATTATTCAATGCCCGATAGCTTTTAAACTCACTATGCCATGATTGCCATCCAGGATAGTCCTGCAAGAGTGAATTTGAAAGACTATTTTTGGGGCATCATTCTGGAACTGGTCCAAATTTTACGAGTAGATTGCTGCCTATGTTCCATAAAAAAGTCCTAACCATATTTGAAGGATATAATACACACTCGCATTAAAGTCTATTTAAAATTGACACGAGCTATGCGTTATCTAATGAAGGTGCACAATGATTATGTTGTTAATAATTGATCCAGTATCAAATTAGTATGTTGTTAATAATTGATCCAGTATCAAAGTATCAAAATTGACGTTGAATGGAAATACGCATGAGCGGCTAAGTTGCATGCTTATATCGCACACAAGTAAGCAAGGGTGTCATAAGCAAGTATTAACCATCTTAAGGTGTGCTCGGATCCCTGCTATGCGCACTCCAAGGGCAAAATTAGTCTTAGGCCTTGTTTGGATAGAGGGATTTGGAAGGAAAAGGAGGGAAGGGATTTGGAGGGAGGCAATTTCCATTGTTTGTATAGCAATGGGGGTGGGGGGAGTTGGAGGGGCTCCATTTCCCTCCTATAAGGCAAAGTGTTTCTCTTCCAACAAAGGAAAGATTTGGAGGGGAAAATTTCACCCACCATTCCCCGTCCCCTCTACTTCCCTCCATGTCCCTTACCTCTTTCCCCTTCCCATCCCTCCCCGCCTTCTCCATCGAAAACTATAGGCATGTAGTGTATCAGTTGCACCTGGATAATAGTTTGGAAAAGGCATCATGTGAGGAAAGACTTGTAAAATCATATCCAGGACAAAAAGTATGAACACCATAAAACATCAAATGTCGTACATTGATTTAGTATGAAACTAGTGTAGTTCTCGTGCTAATGTACGGTTTTTGTTAGATGACAATATTAGAGATTATACCAATTAATTTACTAACTTCATTTGTAATTTTAATGATAAGATGTATAATTATTAGAATCAAATTACTGTTATTTAACAATTTAGTTTAGAATTTAAAATCTATGATAATTTATTAGCAAAAATAAAACCTTAAGGAAATTTTTATATATGGTATGTAAATAAAATGAGGATGAAAGTGAGATCAATTATTGAGAGTGGGGGGCACTTATTAGAAGGTGACATAGGCGGGAAATTTGAGCGAGAAACTTTAGAGTTGTGTTATTCATTTAGTAAATAGGGGATTTTAGGCTGTACTATTGGTTTCTAATTGTCTACTGTGAGTTTTTATACTTGATAGGTGTTGTAATGTGAGTTGGTTTGGCCTTTGGCTTTCGATTGTTCACCGTTGATAAAATTTATCCAAGTAAATGAAATTGCAGACAAGCTGATCTATCTTAGTCATTGTAATGATGTTATAGCCTATAGGTTGCACGATGGGTATGGGGAGTAACACGATTGAATCTCCACGAGATTAGATCCTCTTGTTTTGATTTGTTACATACTGTGCTTGATGTGATTCTTGACAATTCCCATGGCATTTTTTAGCCTATAATTTGGATATAATAAAAGGACTCAAAGAGAACCCTCCATGTCTAAGTGTGGAGAATCTTACCAGGATGCAAAAGTTTTTTGTACAAAACTTGCATAAACTGTTTGGTGCATCTACAAAACTAACCGGCCTGATTTCACAATTGTCCGGACTTAATATATCTGGTTTGAAATGAGTGAAACTCTTGAACCCGATGACCCGTAAATGGAATATAATGGAAACCCGAATCCTATAACAATTACTGAACCTGAAATAGCTCGTGCCCTGATGCCCCTGAATGGCTGAATGACCCCCTGGGTTTGGATATACACATACTTAAATAGCAGCGAAAGCATAAAGAGGATTTTGCTTAACTCCTATTGAAGCTTGTGTCATATTTATGTGGATTTTGTTGAAACTCTTAATGTAAATTGCGTCAAAATATGCGCAAATCGACAGATAGCAGGCATGACCTATTATGGAACTGTGTCAAATAATTGCATAAACCGGTGGCTATTAGACAATAAGGTAGAAATAACATGAACAGTTTAGTGTATCCTATGCTAAAGATGAAAAAATAAATTAAAAACAAAGTCAAACTTGGTCTAAATCGCTCTGTTGGTCTTTCTTATCTGTCTTAAGTGTAAAATGGGTCAAATACTAACCATATAGGTTGATAGAACAAGATTTTGCAATTTCCTAGGCATTCTGCTTTTTATCTCATTCATCTATTTGACCTTTTTTTTTTTTTTTTTTTTTTTTTTTTTATTTAAGATGGATATGTCCGTCTTAAATAAGAATTTTTGAATAGCTCTAGCATGATGAAGTTAAATGTAGGCATGAATAAATCAATGGATAGGTGGTGTTAACTCACAGGAGAACCAGAATAAAGCTAGGATGTCTCTCCTGATCCTTCACCGTTGTACTGTAGCTCTAATCTTTGCACCATTTCTGCATATTCATATGCTCAGGGCATGCTACATTCCATGTTAACGGAAAACCGCTTTATAGAAGACTTACAGTTGATGGTCGAAGAAAAGAGAAAAAAACACAAGACCAAAAGAAGTGAACAAGTAATAGTAACCTGAGTAGGGTCAAATGAGTTGGGACGAGTAAAAACAACCTTCCCATAACGTATACCAACTGCAATCATTTCACCACCAGCTTTGCAATAAATCTTGTAACTGAGCTTGTTTGCCCGAAAACCCAACTTAGACTAGACAACCTACGTAAGACATTGTTACACTTGTTATTTATAGTGCTGGTATTGTTTGCCTTATGATTATGCACCTGTCCAACAAAAGCAGGCACGGGGGTTGAAAAGAGGTTTATTCTCATCATGTACAACATACGATCTAAGTGATTGATCATAGGTGTCGCTGTAGGAAGATGACGGGGGTAAAAAACTGTCGCTGTCATCGCTCCTTGTTGGAGGAGGTCAGGAGGGGGGTCGTACGTGGCTAGCTTAGAGGGCGGTGGTTGGCGAGGGTGATCAAATTGGTCATATGCAGAGAGATCCATATTTGTTTGAGCTTAGGTTTATGGTAGTGAACAAAGTTTTGGGATCCATACTACATATGAAGCTGCAAACTTTGTTTTTATAGGAGTAATGTCATTTGTCACCATAACTTACTAGTGCAGCACATAATTTATAAGTAATATTGATAATACTGCAGACTGCAGTACTGCAGTAAATGTAAAATCATTTGACAAAGTAACTAAGAGCACAATGCATCCTGCTTTCGAACCTTATAGTTGGAATAAGAATTGTTCGCCAGTAGTGAGCATTTTATCGCAGAATGTAATAGGAATAAGAATAATTTTGCTAGTCACGATAGGAGCAAAATAAAGTATAGTTCGATGTAAAAGTTTTTGGCCTTTTTTTTTTGTAAATTGCAGTCCATCATCTTTATTATGGGTCATCTGGAAACAAGGGTTAATGGTAAGGTTGGTTTGATTTAGTTATGCCTTTTTCTGGACTAAAAAAACCCATGCCATGTTCTGCACCCTCCACAATGATCAGCAGATCAGGAGCATTCACATCTCAGTTAAACAGAACTGTGCCGAATTCTCTCGTTAAAGTCATTTCAGTGTAATTCAACCTAACAAGAATGCTTCCCCGGGTTTAATGTTTGGCACTTTTCGTACACTGTTGTTTGCAAATTTTTAGCCATTTGGTTATATAGGCGTACATGTAGTAGTCCACTTCTCGTCTTGCCCTTCCCTTCCCCCAACATGTATGTACTGGCTAGTAATGCTGTCTTGCATCATTAACTTAGAATAGTACAGTCAAATTCTATTGTTTGAATGAGCAACAGTTGATACTGATGCATACATTATTACATAATATTTCGTACACACACTAGTAATAGATTCTCAATTGCATTGCTTCTTAATCTGCAGAAGAAATACGCCATGTTTGAGATCTCCTGCATATGGCCAAAGGCAAATGATGAGTTTCGTACATAGTTTTCGAAAGTTATAAGGAATACTCAGAGAAGAAGAGGTTTTCAACTTATGTTGACGAATAACTCAACTTCTGAGTAACAAACTAAAAGACTTACAGTAAGGGACGAGCTTCCACTGTTGATTCTGATTGTCTCCCTTCCAGCACTTGTAAATAGCAACGATCGTTCCGTCACGGATTCCACCATGATCTTTATCAGCATTCCAGGCATCCATAACCAACCTAACATTATTCACTGGTCTTATTGTTCTGAAACCGGAGCCCAGATCCTTGCTTTCTGTCCACATGATCGATCCATCCAAAACATCTGGCTTGTAGGGAATCAATTGCACCTGGAGAACAGTTGTAACAAATGAAAAGCCATCATTTGGGGACAGACTTGTAAAATCAGATCCAGAACAAATAAGCATGAACAACCGGAAAAAAATCAAATGTCAGGTAGAGCTGAATATATGGATTTGTATGAAGTGTTAGGCTGTACCCTTGGTTCTTACTTGTATAACGGAATTTGTTGTACTTGATATTGTCGTAAGGTCTTGGCTTCTTGGGTTTACCATCGGTTTTGTGCAGAACCTTATTTTATTTTGGATGTCTAATTCGGTTGCTGTAGACCTGTAGTGATGTTCTGGTTGCGCAATGGGTGTGAAGAGTATCGCGACTGGATTACTCAAGCTTGGATCATATTGGTTTCAATGTCTTTGCTTGTTTAGACAGTTAAGACTTATGATTAAAACCAGTGGCATGAAGATAACAAAGGGCATGTTACTATGAAGAGGTAGGGTAAAGTGTAAACTTACTGGATGACCGACAACAGAATGTTTAACAGCCTGAGCAGTCGATTTGTTGACCAGAATAAAGCCAGGATTCCCCTCTTCGTCCTTCACCCTGGTGCTGTACCTCTCATCTTTGTACCAACGCTGCAATTCAATCCCAAATAAGACATCGAGGACATAGAAAAAACCGTTTTATAGGAAACTTACCCTATCTACCGCCAAAAAAACTGAAGAAACAAAGGACAGTAGATAACCTGAGTAAGGTCAGAGGAGTCGGGACGAGTAAGAACAACCTTCCGGTCACGAATAGCAACAGCAAACCTTTCACCACCAGCTTTGCAGTAAATCTTGTAGCTGGGCTGATTTGCAGGAAAGCCCAACATAGGCCCAGCAAGCCCAATACCATCACTTACATAGTTGTTAATCCTGTTAGGGGTGGTATTAGTGTTGGTATTGTAGTTTGGCTTAAAACCAGGCACTTTCCCTTGGACAAAAGCCGGCATATGAGGGTTGAAATCACGGTTATTCTCGTCGTCTACAGCATATGACCTAGGTGGCGGTGGAGGAGAATAGTTTTGGTAGTAGTCCCTCGGAGGAGGTGGTTGATCATAGGTGTTGCGGTAGGAAGGTGGAGGGGGGTATGACCCGTCATCATAAGTGGATCCTACCAAAGAAGGTGAGTACGGAGATAGGTTGACCGGAGGTGAATAGTTGTCCTCGCCATGGCCATAGTGGCGGCGAGGGTGGTGATCAACTTGGCCATATGAAGGGAGGAAATCCATATTTGTTTGTAGAAGGTGCAATTCTTGCAAACACGGTTTTATAGGTGTCCGAGTAATGTATTTGTCGACATCAATTACTAGCGTTGCCCATAATTAAAAGCATAATGCATCCAGGATTTTTGGCCTCAAAATAAGAATATGAATAATTTGCTAGTGGTGAACATTTTATCGTCGAATTTTATACGAATAGACATAATTTTCTAAGTTATAAAACGAGCGAAATGAAAGTAATTTCGTGGCAAAAACTCTCATCTCTTAAACAAGGAGTGAAATGAAAGATTAGGCTTTACGTATGATCAAGGGTTTTTAAGCTTTCTCATCGTCCATGGAGGCTGCTTTCGAACTTTTGAAATCTTGGTTTAAGTTCGAAGCATTCATATCGAGTCAAGGAAGGGTTAAGTGATAATCTATCTAACAAAGTAAAAACCAGGCATAGCGCGAAAGCTGCAATTTTTTTTTTGGTGTCGAATAAGCCACAAACACATCTTACAATAATCACTTACGACTTACGAGCCACATAGAGTACTATAGTTACACAAACTATTACATATGCAGTACTCTGATCGAATATAAATTATCGAGAATTATCCAAATAAATATTACAAATGAAGTAAACTAAATCCGAGTATGAAAGCATCTCCATCGCAGAAACAATGCATACTCCGTATTATTTATACTCAGAGGTGGAATACGATGAATATAAAGAAGAATCCTTCTCAAGTGCAATTCCCGTTGCCTCTCGAATCCACAGTGATCCAATGCGACTCCTGCACTCAGCCACAGCCAGAATGATCATTTGTTGATATTATAGAGCTATGCTCATTGTTTTTTTCGCTAAGCAGTACATTTAATATCGATGAAAACAAAGCTAATATGGTACTTTGTAGGTCCTAACTCCTAAGGCAGGACAATATGAGAAGTGAAGGCTCTGCAGTGAACTTTTGAATGTTCCGATCTGGTTAATAACTCCAATTTCAGGTCATAAAAGCTCATTGTGCCCGGTCATAGTCTGGTATTATTACTCAGAAAAAGTACCACGAGATTATCTGTGTTATTTGGAAACGATTCCTAATGTTTTCTAACATATGATAGGGCGATGAGGACTAGCAACTGTACTTACAGTGACGAGCGAACTTCCATTGTTGATTTTTATTGTCCCCTTTCCAAGTTTCATAAAGTGCAACAACAGTGCCATCATGAATTCCACCATGATCCTTATCGGCATTCCAAGCATCCATAACCAAGTGGACGTTATTTACAGTCCTGATAGTTCTAAAACCAGAACCCAAGTCCCTGCTCTCCGTCCACAGTACAGATTCATCCAAGACATCAGGCCTGTATGGAGCTAATTGCACCTGGATAGTAATTCATGGATAGTAATTCAGACAGAGCTAAAAGATCAACAATGTTTTATAAATGAAAGAAAAAAATACATTTATGTTTGGACAAGATCATTTGAGAAAGAGGATTCTTTAGATAAACTTTACACACATCATATTCTTTCAGTGTAGAAACTGGTGATACTGAGACCATATGAAGATCAACATCACAGAAGGATCGGTTAAGAATATATACCGAGACGTGGTGAAATATGGGCAAATGGGGATCAATCAAATACTAAAAGATATGATGAACATGAAAGAAAGAAAGTCTGCCCACTTGAAACGGAATCCACGATCTACATCATGAAACCAGCATCACAGCAAAGTCATTGGCCATAGTTTACCGAACAAAAATTTATGTTACGGTAATAGACCTTTGCTCAGTTACTCTAGTTATCAGGAATGTGATATATACTTATCATGAGTGTGAAAAGATCTAAAGGAGCCTGTACGGGAATTAATACTGATGGTATTCGAAACTAGGTCTTTACGACCCCTAAGATTGACTTTCCCTAGCTTGCTTATATCCACAAATCATTGGTGTAAATGATACCATGCAATAATCTAAACTCCACTATTAACTTGCAGATATGATCTTCCATCCTCAAAATCTAGAAACTTTAAATGAAATAGTGCAGCGCGGTGCAACTTGCTAATGTCAATCAAATTTAAACATCAGAAGAACCCAGCATTCTACCATCAATTAAATTCAGTTGAGCTCCACTAATACAAACTTCGAAACAAATATCAAAGACTTACAGGATGACAAGAAATCGAATGCTTAACAGCCTGCTCAGTGCCTTTATTCACCAAAATAAAACTGGGATGACCATCTTTATCTTTCACCTTTGTGCTGAACTTCTCATCTTTGTACCAGTGCTGCAATTACACCAGACATCATTACATCAACACCAACAAAAATCTGATAATCGAGTGATAATCATCGGATATTAACCAATACCAATACAATCAGAGAGTCAGAGACTATTCATCCACGTCCTAAAGCGGTTGCTCCATATAACCAGAACAGGTAAACATTACTCTAACACCCAACAAACAGTTGACAATCCTATATGATAATTTTACATACCAACAGTCCATACAATTCACTGTTTTTCAGAAACAACCTCTTTGTGTTGCTAACACGGGGTAAGAATTAAGATTGCATACATCCGACCCCCACTCCGCAACTTGTGTGAACCAGTGAGGCACTAGGAGAATGTTGGTATAATTCATTAACAATGTGAAATACACATGCAGTAAATAAATGATTAAACAATTCATCAAAGAATCTAGAAAGTTGATGACTTTTCATCAAATTAAACTAAGGGGATAATCTCATTTGTGACGGGCAATATCCGTCACACACCTATGTGACCAATCAAACCAAAATCAGCTTCATGTTGACTGATCAAAACTTATCACTATAAAACAAAAACATTATCCTAATTTCAACCCAACAACTATAATTACGTTACAATAAATAAAAGGAAAATGAGATAACGTCACCGGTCCGAACCTGAGTAGGATCACTATGATCAGGATGCATAAGAACAACCTTACCATCACGTATACCAACAGCATACCTATCACCACCAGCTTTACAATTAATCTTATGACTAGGCTTATTAACAAGCTGACCCAAACCCATACCCGGCCCAAACTCAGGCCCACCACCATAAGAATGGTTACTTGACCCATGATCATCAGGCCCACCACGGTGAAAGTGGGACCCAATGAAATTAGGAACATGTGGGTGGAAATGATGGGAAGAAGAAGAATGTTCAGGTGGTTGTGGAGGTTGGATGTACGCGCCGCCGTAGGACGGTTGTGGTGGCGGTGGTGGGTATACGCCGCCGTAAGGTGGTTGTTGTTGCGGTGGTGGTGGTGGGTATGGTGAGTTGGTGAACGGTGGTGGTGGTGGTGGGTAGATGGCGGGGTTGTTGTGGTGGTGGTTGTGGTGGTCGTCAGGGTGGTTGTGGTGGTGGCTGTGGTGGTTGACGTGGCCGTGTGGGTAATCCATTTTTATTGTGTAAATTAATTAAATTAATTAATTATGGAAGGATGATAGGAGTAGTTGGAGTATGTGGAAATGAAGTATGAGAGTATATCAACTTGTTAAGTAAGAGACGGAAACAGTGGCGGAGCCAGGATTTGAATTTAGGGGAGTAAACGACTAATTATATAAGATTTTTCAGAAAAAATTTCGAAAATTTTAACTAAAAATTACGGAAATTTCATCCGCCAGGGTGGGCGGCTGCCTCCTCTATCCCCCCTAGATCCGTCACTGGACGGAAATGGATCATCTCCGCTTCTTTTCTCTTAATTTTCTCCGTAATCTGTTTAAATTAATTTTTTCTTTTACTCATATTTTTCTTTTATTTCTATGTTAATTTCCTCCACTATCGGTTTAAATTAATTTTTCCTTTTACTCTTATTTTTCTTTTATTTATATGTGTTAATTTAAAATCGTTAGGTCTTGTAAAAATGCGAGTCAGACCGTTAATAAGAACTTGCATTTTCATTTCTTTTTGAGTAAATTAAAAATTACTCTCTTTTAAAATCCAGTTATTTAAAATTATTCCTTTATAAATAAAATTTCAAAAATTACTCCCTTAAAATGCATTTTTATCAAAAATTACTTCAAAACTCAATTTCACGTTACTTATTTTGTCGGTTTATGAACTTATTTCGTTTGTATCTTAGCCAATTTATACTTTGAAAGATATAACAATGGAGTATAAGTTTAAAAATAGACGGAATAAGTCGCTTAGGTTGGAGTTATGAAGCAACTTTTGATAAAAATGCATTTTAAGAGAGTAATTTTTGAAATTTTTTAATAAAGGAGCAATTTTAAAAAATTGAATTTTAAAATGGAGTAATTTTTAATTTACTGAATTTTAAAAGAGAGTAATTTTAATTTACTCTTTCTTTTTTTGGAATTGGGGAGAAAACGGACGCAAGTAGGACGTGGACGGCTTGGTCTGAAATAAGAATTGGTGTTACTTGTGGGTTTTTCATTGGTTTTTGAAGATTGAAGTCACACCAGTCACCAGATTATATTTAGTTGGCCAACAACAAATGTCATTTTATCAACTAAACTCATGGACCGTCAAAAACATTTCATTATTTCAACCATATTTATATTTGAAAAATAAATTATTTGCATAAAACGGATTATTCAAATTTTCTTCTCCTTTCTTATTTTGGTATATTTTTATTAATTTTATACTCTTATCTCTCTCTAATCACCAAACCCCACCATATATCTTTATTAATATTTAATTCTAATTATTTCTACTTCTCTCCAATTACTAAACTACACCCATATCTTTTATTAATATTTAATTCTAATTATTCATATCTCTCTCAAATCACCAAACCCCACCCATAATATTTCATCCTAATTATTCTTAATAATTAGATTAATAGTTGTATTTAAGTATTTATAAAGAAAATAATGAAATTTGGTTCTCTTTCAAGTTTCAGCCACTAATTTATATTTTTCTCAATTATTGTGAGACATTTTATAATCGATTAATTTATTTATTGAATAAATGAGGAAATGTGGTGGACTTAAAACAAAAATGAGATCAATTTTGAGGTTGATGTATATATAAAAAGATTAGTTGGTGTTAAATATGATTTTGACGTGAATAATACGGGTGAGAGCGAGTAATAAGGATCGTTATATCAATCAAAGAGTTTGGTAATCGATAAACATGGTCTAATGAATAAGTTTTTGAGAGACGATTTCTAAAATACCCTACACAATATATGGTATGGGCGAAAATTGTCGATACTAAAATACAAATAATGAAGTCAAGTTTTACATTATAACTACTTAAAGTATTAGTCAATTTCTAAAATACCCTACACAATATAAAGTATTAGTCAATTTCGTAGTCAAACTGTAGTATAAATTAAAGGCTGAGATTATCTTAGTGTGAGGGAGATTTTGAACTAAAATTTTTACAAGTCTCAAGCAAAGACTTGGGATAAATTGATAAAATGAAGATTTTTTTTTTTTTTTTTTCTCAAGTCTTAAGTTCGGTTTTGAAAATTAACGACCCAACTTAGAGTTGGCCATCAGCATGACCCGGCCCCGCCTGGCCTTCGGGCTCTTTCAGCACATAGCCCGGCCCGCCTAGCCCGCCTCCCATCTCTGGCCTGACCCAAGTTCTAGTTTTCCCAGCCCGGCCCGCCCAGACCCGTCCATTTTAGATAAAAAAGGTTAGGCCCACCTTGGGCCCAGGCCCGGGTCAAGCATATCCCAGCCCCGCCAAGCCCACCCCTCCCCCTGGCTTGGCCGGAGTCTGATTATGAGAGTCCGACCCGCCCCCTTGCCAACCCAGCCCGAGTACAAGTCTAACCCAACTTAAGAGTCATCAATAATTTTTCCCTTTTTATATGTATAAAAAGTTGGTACATTATTATTTTGTATGCATTGTCGTGTAACTAGACCTGTCAAAGCATGACCCGGCCCGACCCGGTTTTTAAAGATCAAAGACTCGTAAATCTTGACTCGCGAACCTAAAATAACTCGTCCCGTTCGACTGATGAGTCACTGGTAAATTAAGAATATTAATAAAATATTAATATTTTTATATTATATTTAAAATAAAAAATTATTTTAAAATTCAATTTTATATCATTAAATAATAAAATAATTATTAAAATAATGAATATAATATTAATTTTTTAAAAATATGTTTTTCGGCTGAAATGATAAATAAAAAACGTTATAAACTTTTCTCTGACCCATATTCTAAGTTCTAACCCTAACCAGACCCCAAGACCGGTATAACCTGACCTGTATTTAACCCGACCCGACCCGTATGACCCGACACAACTCGTTTGACAGGTCTACGTCTAACTGTGTAAGTGATGTACCAACATTTAACTTTAAAGACACGGTAAAAAATTTTCCGCTAAATATGAAATATTGGATCGATCAATCAACACAAAAAAACAAGAATTTGAAGAACAGTATTAAATGATAGACCTGGTTGCAGCATGAATCTGATTTGCGGGACTAACATAACTTTTAAGGCAGAACATTAATTGTAGTCACAATATTTATAGAAACTCCTTTCTGCCACATTATTTATTACATCCTCCAAATTCATACCTTAATAATTTTACACACATTATTTATTCATTCAAATTTAATTTTTACCACCATTTTTAAACTTTCAAATTCATAAAATGACACAAAATATGCATGATTTATTGCATGAGTCAGAATATCACGTAAATTAAGAGTTCACCATTTTATTCATAATTGAATCTATGAGAAATTCTTGATTATACCGAGTATTCCACGTCACTGTACACTCTATCTGATCAAAATATAAGAATTGGTCATATTTTCTATTAAAAAAAAATTAACTGAATAAAAGTTTAGACTTCTTATTAGTTGAAGTATACGATAATCTTGTACATCTTATATACCTTTTAAATTTTATTCATAATTGAATCAATGAGAATTTCTTGATTACACCGAGTATTCCACGTCACTGTACACTCTATCTGATCAAAATATAAGAATTGGTCACATTTTCTGTAGAAAAATAAAAGCAAAATCTTAAATGAATAAAAGTTTAGACTTCTTATTAGTTAAAGTGTACGATAATCTTGTACATCTGATATACCTTTAAAATTTTATTCATAATTGAATCAATGAGAAATTCTTGATAACACCGAGTGTATGTACCACGTCACCGTACATCCTACTCAATCAAAATATAAGAATTGGTCACATTTTCTATATGTATATATAAAAAAAAACATAATCTTAAATGAATAAAAGTTTACACAAGTCATATCATACCACCAGTTGTATAATAAGTATTGTACAACACTATACATTTAATCGAGTTTATTTGTAATTTTTCTGAGTTATTTAAAATTTATTTATTTATTTATTTAAGTAAGTGAGTTCAGATTCTTTAAAACAAAACACAATAACATTAATACAAAACTCAGGTTCTACATCATACAACACCGTACAACTGATAATATAGTGTATTAATTGACCTCTTATTGACTAAAGTGTACGATAATTTTATACATCCGATATACCTTAAAATTTTCTGCACAAAGTGTGTAACCCTTGTGAACCCATTTTTCTTTTACACCTGTTTTCATGTGATCACTTACAAAATGGTAGTTTTGTCTTGTGATTTGCTTAAATACACACCTCTTTTAACACCCCTTTAAATATGTGTCATTTGTCACACTTCTTTTTACTTTCTCTATTCACCAAAAACTTTGTAACTTACTATAATAATAATAATAATAATAATAATAATAATAATAATAATAATAATAATAATAATAATAATAATAATAATAAT
>JAOWBH010047070.1:0-15344 GCA_028566215.1 Silene coronaria
GCTTTCCATCCCGCGCTTGCCGTCAACAGCATTCGTAACCACATCACCGTCATCTTGAGTATGGATAATTATCAATATCCTCTCTGGGTTGCCTTATTCACGAATCACGCAAAATCGAATCGCGTGCTTCATCACATCATTAAACCGAAGGGGGCCGCTCCTAAGCCTCCTTCTACCAATGATGAGAAAGAATTATGGGAAGCTCTTGATGCGACGGTCCTTCAGTGGATTTATTCCACCGTCTCTAATGATCTCTTGGAGACAATAGTCGAAACTGACACAACAGCCATGACAACCTGGGACCGTCTTGCGGACATTTTTCAAGACAACAAAAATTCTAGAGCGGTGATGCTCGAACAGGAATTCTCCCACATCGACATGGCTGACTTTCCATCCGTCTCGGCTTACTGTCAGCGCTTAAAGTCGTTGGCAGACCAACTCAAGAATGTCGGATCCCCTGTTTCCGACAGTCGTCTCGTTCTCCAAATGGTGTCGAGTCTCACAGATGCCTATCGAGGGGTTGGTACAATTATCCGGCAACGTGATCCTCTTCCTGCGTTTTATCAAGCACGACCTATGCTTACGCTAGAAGAGGTCAGTTTTGCCAAGCAGGCTGCTTCGAATTCCTCGTCTGCTCTCTATGCTCGGGGTTCTTCAGATGGAGATGATGGTTCATCATCTAAACAGCCTGCCTATAACAAGGGAAATCGCGACAATAATGGTAAGAGAAAGGGTAACGGTTCTAAGGGTGGCAAAGGAAACAACAGTCAATCACAGACTCAAGGTACAGCCTCTACACCAGTCGTCCCTTCTTCTCAATCTGCTCCTGTTCAGTGGCCGGGTATGTATGGCGGCCCGTGGCAATGGCCCTCCTCCCCATGGGGCTACCCACCATGCCCATATCCCACGGGTCCTTGGGGTCGTTCTGCTATGGCTTACCGTCCACAACCGGGTATTCTTGGCCCGCGACCGGCTCAGGCATACACTGCTGCTACTGATGGTTCATCTCCATCGCCGACGGATATTGAAGCTGCGATGATTACTCTTGGGTTAACTCCGCCAGAACCGTGGGTCATGGACACGGGTGCTACATCTCACATGACGGCGAATCAAGGTAATCTCTCGTCTTTTGTTAATTCGAGCATTTCTAATGTTATAGTATTCGGTAATGGTCATTCTATTCCCATTAAAGGATACGGTACTGCTACACTTCCTAAACCACACCCACCCCTTGTTCTTAAACAAGTCCTGTATGCCCCTCACTTGATCAAAAATTTAGTGTCAGTACTAAAATTTACCACCGATAATCACGTTAGTGTTGAATTTGACCCTTTTGGTTTTTGTGTGAAGGATTTACGGACGGGAAATCGTCTCATGAGGTGTAATAGTCGAGGCGCGCTTTATCCTCTCTCACAAAACTCCATTTCTACCGCACCACAGTCCACGTTTGCTGCTTTAACATCGTCTCTATGGCATGCCCGTTTGGGTCACCCTGGAGCTCCTGTTTTTTCGTCTCTTAGACAAAATAAATTTATCAATTGTACTTTGGATTCTAGAAATTTGGTTTGTTCGTCTTGTTCTGTTGGGAAACATGTTAAATTACCTTTTGCTAAGTCTACTTCACAAACTTATTTGCCATTTGACATACTTCATTGCGATCTTTGGACGTCTCCCGTCCTTAGTTCCGCGGGTCACAAATATTATTTGTTAATTTTGGATGACTATAGCAATTTCTTATGGACTTTCCCTATTGCTACTAAATGTCAAGTCAGTACAATTGTTTTACAATTTCATGCTTACGTCCAAACTCAATTTGAGCGTAAAATAAAATCTATACAATGCGATAATGGTACAGAATTTGTTAACGGTCTATTTAAGAATTTCTGTGCAAATTAAGGATTAGTTTTTCGCTTATCTTGTCCTCACACATCTTCTCAAAATGGAAAAGCCGAGCGCAAAATTCGTTCCCTTAATAACATTGTTCGAACCCTTTTATTCCATGCTTCTGTACCCGTCAAGTATTGGCACCATGCTTTGGAAATGGCAAATTATTTGACTAACATCCTACCAAGCAAACCAATAAATTTTAACAATCCAAATTATATGCTATATCATCGTCAACCTTTATATACTCATCTCCGAGTCTTCGGTTGTCTTTGTTTTCCTCTTATACCTGCCACTACCATCAACAAATTACAACCACGTTCACTCCATGTGTCTTCCTTGGCTACCCCCAAAATCATCGTGGATATAAGTGTCTTGACATCTCGTCTAATAGAATGTTTATTAGTCGTCATGTTATATTTGATGAGTCTATTTTTCCATTTGCAAAAATTCATCAACCTGATAATCACACATATGATTTCTTAAATGATGAGATTTCACAGTACGTACTCCGTCACTTAAACTCACCATTAGGTCAGCCAAACACACAACATCAGACCCCCGTGCACACTGACACAGAGGACTCTGCCTCGCCCCTCACTCAGTCACCTATTCCCATTCAGACGACACCAGCAGCAACAATTCCTGAACCACGCCCACCACCTCCCTCATCTAAACCCACAACCCGAGCAGACCATGGGATTTATAAACCCAATCCAAAATATTCTAAGTCCACACCACATCAAAATCTGAGTCACACAGTCCAAATATCACCGGTTCCTCGTAACCCCGTGTTAGCACTCCGTGACCCTAATTGGAAAATGGCTATGGACGACGAATATACTGCTCTTATTGACAATAAGACGTGGGATTTGGTTCCTCGTCCTCCGAATGTTAATGTAATACGGTCAATGTGGATTTTCCGACATAAATTTCATTCTGACGGTTCGTTTGAAAGGTATAAAGCTCGTCTTGTAGGTGACGGAAAAAATCAGCAGGTTGGCGTTGATTGTGGTGACACATTCAGTCCGGTTGTTAAGCCTTCTACCATTCGCACGGTGCTCTGCCTTGCTCTTTCTAATTCTTGGTCCATCAATCAATTAGACGTTAAGAACGCCTTCTTACATGGTACGCTAAATGAGACGGTCTATATGTATCAGCCCCTTGGTTTTCGCGACAAACACCGACCTGATCACGTTTGTCTCTTGCGAAAATCTCTTTACGGACTCAAACAAGCACCTCGTGCTTGGTACAAGAGGTTCGCTGATTTTCTTGCCCGGATTGGTTTCACACACAGCAAGGTCGATCACTCATTATTTATCTATCGACAAGGTACTAATTTTGCATATTTATTACTTTACGTTGATGATATAATTCTTACGTGCTCGTCCGAATCTCTTCGTGCCTCCATCATGACCCGTCTTCATAGCGAATTTGCCATGAAAAATCTTGGCTCCCTTCACTATTTTCTAGGCATCTCCGTTAAGCGTACAAGTTTTCTTTTCTGTTGGGTGTACCCTCATAATTATGTAATGTGTATCAGTGTCATTGAGATAAGAAACGAGAAGGCTTTTTCCGACTTAAAAATAAGGATGGGTTTGACATTTGTTTGAACTTCGAGCAGAATGACATTACTGCTTATCGTGCATGGATTAAATGGGGTGCACTTGCAAAATCGTTGGAGATGGCATTCCACCCTTGACAACGAACTCGAGGTTTGCTTTCGTAACTATCCTTCTATCTTCCGTACCACTCTAATCCAACACGCGTAGTCTTTCGCTTCAACATTAACGATCTTAGAATTGGGGATCTTCATGTTTGGATGGCAACTATGGTATTGCTTCCTGATGAAAATAGTCAGAAATTTGGGTTGTGAGTTATTCAATTGCTAATGGTTAGAAATTTAGAATTTGGTTTGTTCTTTCCTTATCTACTCTTTTAATTTTAAGATTCATTGTAGAAATGCTACTATATTAGCAAATATGAGTTCTAGAGTGTGTGCTAATATATCACTAATTGTAACTGATGGTTGTGACTTATGAATACTGTTTTAGGTAGTTGATGGTTACAAGTACTATTTTGAATGAAACAATTGGTAGTTATATTTTTAGTGAATTCTTTCTACTTTCTTTCCCCACGTTTGGAACCCGAACTTCTTCATGACCTTGTGGCCTTGATCAAGTGCTCTTAGCTGTGTTATCTTGATTATAAGTCTCGAAAGACCATTTAATATCAAATATAGGACCTCATATTTTAAATGAAGAGGATATTGAGGAAATCCAAAAACTTCATTGCTTTTAGCCCAGTTGTGCATCAAATTTTGACCTATTATTGCACTTCGTCAACGAGGTTCGCTCACAAATGTTCGGAAAACTTTAGGCAAGGCTTAGCTTCTTGAATCCTGATACATATATGCTTTTGAAGGCAATTTTCACGGTCTTAACATCGTAAGCATTGTACGTCAATAATGACATTCGGCCATAAAATGGCATTCCCACGACAATACCAACAAAATAATTACCGTGTTTTCCAAAGAAACTTGGGAACATACGTGATCAAATTAATTAAAAAGCTGAGTACGTGAGATTAATGTAATGAAAGTAAATTAAAAAAAAAACATACATAAGGTGATGGGGAATGACAGAGTCAAGAACGAGACCACCTAAGAGGGGGAGAGGGTGAACTAGGTGTCTATTTTAAATCTTAAGCTTAATGAAAGCTTATTTAAACTCAACAACATTTTAGACTATACTTAGATGAAAGGAGAAGTTGATACTTAAAACTATAGAGTTATAAGTACACAACAACAATTCAGCAAGTAAAAGTCAATATGTACTCGACTGCTGATTCTGATTGAAAAACGTGAGTTCGAGTGACATCGGAAATAAAACTTCAATAGACAAAACAAACGATGTTTTTATTTTATTAAATGTCTCAGAAAGTACACTCATACAAACTAAGACCCGAATAATAAAACAACTCCCCAACCTACTTCGGTTACTATTGCTCGAAAAGCTACTCTGCTTCCAAGACATCTGCTTAAAGCTAGGCTACTCCGCCGAAAGACTTCATACTTAAAGACTACTCCGCAATTAAGACTTTGATTGCTTAAGATAACTCTATCATAAGACTTGGTTTGGTTCTAACCAATTTTGTTACAAGACTCCACTTATCTCAATGTTGCTCACACAATGAACGAAAGAGATAAAGTTTAAGTACTAACACGGGATCATTGAACAAAATTTGAGTGACTAAGTGCAACAAACAACTCTTTAAAGGACTCAAAACAAACTTGGAAAATATGACTCAATGATTGTAAAGTGATAAACGATTTTGCAAAGTTAAGATTTACTCGATTAAAACTTAAGTCTTTTTTCGGTTAAAAACAAGTTGTTGCACACTTGTACAAATGAATTAAGCAAGGTATTTCTAGTGTCAAAGTAGTGTATACTTCACACAATAAAATATCTCACACAACATTAGTAAAGTGACTAAAAGTAATGTAAATGATTTGCTTGGGCAACATGCACAAGTCACCGATTTCTTCATTAAGCAAACCGAATTCTTCCTCAAGAAATCGGTGCTCTCTAATGCTAGAAATCATTTTTGTACACAAAAAAATATGGGTTAAGTTTTTTTTTATCAAGAAACAAGCATAAATGGTTGAACCATAAACCTTTTCATAAATGTAAAAGTAAACAATCCATTTTTGGAAAGCGTCTTATTGTGAAAGCAAACTCTTTAACAAGAAATTAAAGCTCAAATTATATTTAAAGACTTCAAAGTATTTCAGAAAATCGTTTTTGAATGTTCAAAGCATTTTAACAAGAGTTAAAATATTTTTGAAATATTTCTTTGAAGGCGGGTCAGAAACAACTATGGATTGGATTGTTGTTTTCAGCACTTAGACACAAATCAAGTTAACGATCTCGTACAACACCATTACTCTTACATTAATGACAATTTTCATCTTTAATCTTCTTCATGACCTTGAATAACTTTGAATTGACAATTAGTAGCTTCCACGCTACATGATTCAAACTTAAGATAGAGGCACACGATTAAATAAATAATAAGATTAATTTGTCTTAAGGCATCATCAATACTAACTAATCAAATTGGGTCTCTTCAGAGAAAGACTTCCATTCTTGTAACACTAGTTTACCTTGCAGTATTTTATTAGAGAGACCATCATAATTTGTATTATTGACCTGATTGTTCTTAGACCTTGTCATTAGCAATGCTTTCATCAGGTTATAGTAAAACACTAGGTAGTAGGTACAGAAATAGGTGTCGGCCAACGTTGCAGAAGGCCGCGAGAGAAAAATTCATAAGCATGTATCTTTAGTTGTGTCAAAACCGTCGAGAGTTTTACTCTAGTATCGCAAACAAGCAACTAATGTTCATCGTCCGTTGTCAAGTACACTAAATGCTCCTTATTTGGGTGCACAACTAACACTTTGAGAGAGTGAATGCACTTTGCAGGTAACACTGATATTGACAAGCTCTTTTATCGATTGTGGAACAATCATAGAACGTAACCTTCCAGGTTGGATACAAGTTCCCATGTAAGACTGTGTTCATTGATCAACTCGGGGTTTAGATCAAGTTTCCAAATAGGAAATCGTCTTACCATAGTGATACTTCAATTTTCATGTGACCATAATTGAAGCGAAGTATCCGTTGCTATTAATTTACAACAGCTGTCTAGTAATTCTCCTCCAATTAGAGGTAACCGTAGCCCCATCGCTATCGCTGTCAAAGTCATACCACTAAAAGTAGAAGTAACTTGGAATTGATCGAAGGCACTAAAATACTTTTTCCAGTGAAAACACGCCATACTCTTACAAACGACTACCGCTATATTATTATTGGAAGACTGGGCAAGGATTTTAAGTTCAACATTTTTACATTCCCGGGTCTCTGATAGATATATAAAAAAATAATAAATTTTGAACGGATATAATGAAGCACAACTACTCTAAAACAACCCCCCTTTCGACTAACTACTAGACCGGCCCATGACGGTGTTTGGTGGGTTGGAGAAAAGGGAAGAGTAATCCATTGTTTGGTTAGCAAATTAGTCACATAGAACTGACTTGTGCTCGTTGAATAGTTGAAATCACGGCACAAAACCAAGTCTTTAAAAGTCGATCAAACTATAAAGGTACCCGGAACGAAGTCTATCGACAAAGTCCAAGACCTGAATGCGCTTTTGCAATCTGCTGGTTGTGTAAGTATGGCCGTCATCAGATGAAAAGTATGTGACGGTAGCAATGTCTAAGGTTGTTCATCTTGGATCTTGGTCATTATCTTCGATGTGAGTCGAAAAGCCTTGAGCAACAAATGATGGGTGATAAATTAAAGAGCACATCATTTAGACACAGTTTTGAACATAAGCGCATCGCTATAACGAGGCTATTGGAAATATCACCTAAACCATCCAATTATTTAGAGCGTTCACATATTAATTTGTTACAAAACTGTAATAAGCGTCACCATTTTGTTCCTTTTTCTCCCCACTCAATCAAACCCAAACAATGTCACCCTACTCCAACCACCACTACCACCCTCCGTCCCAACCATCACCCACCACCACCAACCTCACCGCCCTAGTCGCCCCTTCCCGACGGCCACCGTTATCGCTTTACTATGCACTATCACTCTTATTCAACCACCCAGAACAGATCGCAAAGCTTGACCCCTGAACCTCTCTCATTGTACCGATGAACAATAAATATTAGTGGAGGATGGGGGGCAATATCTCCACCAACATTTGGGTTTTTTGTCAAACACAACCTTTAATAAAATTCTTTTGTTAAATACGACTTTTTGGCTGGATTTTGACAACTAAATGACCGCTTGTAATGAGGTGACTTTCAGTCGATGTTTGAGTTAGCAAACAAGGTCGGTTTGAGGTGTTCTTAGACTCGTTGGAAAGACGGGAGTATATGCTTTCTAGAGGTTGTCAACACAGTGGTCAAAGGTGGCCATAAGTTGGGTCGATTGGTGTTGTAAAGTAAGGTTGGTCAGAAAGTCTTGGTTTACAACGGGTGGTCAGGGGTTTTTTCGTGGGTCTTTTAATTGGGCTATGTTGCTTTGTTTGATTTGAAATTTGGTATGTAGGTAGAAGGAAGTGCAAGGTAGGTTGTAGTTGTGTTGTTTGTCGTGGTTGTTATTAGCAAAGGGTGGTTCAAGGGGAGTGAATTGGAGGGAAAAACAAAAAAAAAAAATCAAAGTAGATTCTCGCGTGTGAAAGACTTAAGTGACCAAAAATGCCGCACATAAGGCTATATTTGACCACTGTGTTGACGACCCCTGGAAAGCCCGTACTCCCACCTTTCCAACGAGTTCAAGAACACCTCAAACCGACCTCGTTTGCTATCTCAAACATCGATCGAAAATCACCCAATTGCAAGTGGTCACGAAGTTGTTAAAATCTAGCCAAAAGGTTGTGTTTGACAAAAAAACATTATTAAAGGTTGTGTCTGACACTCTTTTTTTAAAGGTGGTGTTTGGAATTAAATTCTTTTTAAAGGTTGTGTTTGACAAAAAAAAAACCCAACATCTCACTCGCCTAGTGAATTCTTTTTTACAAGTCATCAAATTAGGTTCATGAGTATTACTATCAAGTATCAACCCACCTTCCACTCCACTCCTGTGTTATACCTAATCAACTCTTATTAATGGTCGAAGGTTAAGTATTCACAAACATGGCAAACCCTCTTCCTAATCCCAATTTGTTGCCAAACAACTTATCAATAGCTGAATTCAAATGTGTTAACTAGTCATGTTGGGGATTGAGGGGGCACTTTTCTGTAATCATAATCATTTCTTCAACACTTAATAATCCAACATTAATCAAAGATAGTAATTGTTCTAATTGTAAATTTAGGTGACTTGAGACTAGATGAACTGATTTATGGTGTAAATTTCTCTACCAAAAGAAAAATTACAAATCAATTTCTATATTATGCTATGAACGATCAACACTAAAGTCCCTTTTACAGTTAAAAAAAGTACTTTGTACCAAAAACAAAGATGACGAACAAAATTAATATGTACAGTCTCGTCCACTGTTCTCCAACGTGAGAGTCATATGATTAACTTCACCTTTTAACTTGACTATATAACCTACAGTTGCCAACGCCGGAGAGATCCCTCAACATTCACATTCCTACAATGCATCTCTCACAAACCCAACATTGTCAAAAATCTGGACAGCGTAGGGAAAGAAGTCCGACTACCCTTTCAGCATTAATAACCTCAACTCAAACCCACTGCTATATTCTCTAATGGGGGAAAACAACTTCAATGGCATCCAGACTCTAGTAGCTCTTGGAATGGGAGATTGAACGGTTCCGTAAGTGTTTCACTCCATATGCTGCTGTTGAAGCCACTGTTGTAGAAGCCACCAGACAACTGCACAATATTACATGTAACAAAATGACACCTGACCACTATGTAACTCTGATTGAACCAGTTTTCAAAGAGACACATTATGACAATTTTGTGAAGAAGTTTTATGTTATTTTAAAGGAAGTGTCGAAGTGTCATAATGTACCATAATGACAGAAGGTTGGCCATACTACTAAAGCAAAGTCTTAAAATAACATAGCTTGGCCCCAAATCGAAAGAAAAAAATTACCCCAATACATATGAAGGAGATCCAGTTATGTACCTCAAGTAGGTTATGTATGCCTGAGTTTCTGTGGTCCCAAATTCAGGTTGCAGGAGAGCAGCAGCAACTAAGATGAGTTGGAAAACTGTGTTTACCTGTTCAATTTTAGCCAACCAGTGAAATTTGATTAATTTTAGTCAGATGTACACAAACTAATAGGTTATGAGGAGGCCTACCCTGTTTTGCGTTTATTGCTTCATATTGATGGTTCTACGCAATGATTTATGTTAGTTATCTCTAATCATTTGGGACTCCTAAAGCTTTCTTGATACAATTAGCATTTTACACAAATTGTTTGCAAGTCTAAGAATGTATGATGTAAAAGGCTAATTTGTTTCTGGGAATCGCCTACTCTCGAGTCTCGACCACTATTTATGCTCAGGAACATCTTAATAAAATTCCATCACCTAAGAGAGACATATGCTGCCTATTTTACTTCCTTAGAAAACTAAAGTGAAGAGATCAGAACTCACCTTACTGATAAATAAAGGCTCGACCTTTTCCGGACGAGTTCCATCGAGGTTGAAAAAGTCATACCAGCTCTCCCACTGGATAAAAAATTTACCGGTTATTAAGCAGCAAAAAATAAGAAATTAATGGGGCTTAGTTGTGATACGCAATTTCACACCTGCCAACTTAAGCTACTAGCTCTCTTGTAAACAGCACCACCAACAAGCAATACATCTCGAAGCACAACCAGTCCAACAAGTCCAGCTTCACATTTCAAAAACAGCTTCAGATTTGTGTCCACAAATATATTAAGCACAAGGAGTTGTTCTACATTTACGTCCCAACGCCCCACAAAACCCTCAAATTTATTTTAAGAAAGAAACAATTAAACTGCATTTGAAATTGCATATTTGAAAGATATCAAGGTATTTGAAAGAAAGCTCCACTTTATTTGCAAGCTAGCGTAACACTTTAGGATCAAAATGTTGCTGTATTTCTTACTAATACCATCTGGTTCACCAAAAATTGAAAACGAGGGGAATATCACTAGAAACAACAAATGGCTGCAAGAAAAATGGAAAACGAAAAAAATAAAATAAAAAGACCTCTCCTTCCTAACCCACATTGGGATACTTACGGTGTAGAAGATTATTTTCCACCATAGCCAAAGCAACGCACCCGACCAAAACCTGCACCATCAAGAAAGTAATATTACCAGAACTCTCATGAGACGTGACAACTCTACAAAGAATCTTATCTCCGCTTTCTGGAAAAACAAAATAATGTGAATAAGGAAAGATGCTGCCTTACCTTATCTGCAAGAGGATCTAAGTAGGAGCCAACTACAGAATTAATGCCCATTCTCCTGGCAAGGTATCCATCTAGCTACATCAATAAAAGAAAATCACATCAACATCACAATAATGTTATTAAAGGAGGGCCCTGAAGATCATTTCTCACCCAGTCACTAGCACCAGATACTGCAAGCCCTACAAATGCAGGAAGATACCATTCATTCACAATCATCCTGCAACAAGCCATCGAATCAATTTAGAGATTTTAAAAAAAAAAAAAAACAGTTTCAGGCATAGCGTTTTTGAGAAACAAAACAAGAAGACAACAGTACCAAATAATATAAGAAATTGAACTATCAAGCTTTAAGACGGAGGAAGTTGTCTAAGTGAACACCATACTAACATTTAGAAAGATACAAGGTATCATTGCAGAAAAAAGGGAGTAGGAGAGATAACCCCTGTTCAAGGTTCAACTTAAACAGATGCTACAAAACTCTAACAGAAAGTGCAAAACTTAAGAGAAAGTCTTCCGCCCTCCCAGCTTAGTATGCATCAAAGACCATAACTAAAAAAATTATACATGCAGGATGGTATACCTAAAGCTCATATATTCCCTGATCACTCGCAGCAAATTTATTTTCTCCCAAGTCTCCCGCTAATATTAGAATTATCTTTACAAGATCAAACATAAGGGGGACGCAAACTGTATGACAGAGGAATATATGGTAGGTACTGCGTATAAAACTATAAGGGAAACATCACAGCTGGAAATATAGATAGCAATATACCCTCAACCACCTAAACATCATGTAAGTTCAACAGGAACAACACACATCCACACTAGTACACTCACTGCAAACAAGAAAGACAACCAACTTAAAAAAGTACTCCATATTTTCCAGCTGTCAATTTACAAGAGGACAATCAAATAAACAACCACCCAGAGTAACTTATCCAAGATGAAGGCATTAACCATATAAACAACATTACTCCAATGCCTCGACGCCTACTGCAAATTGCAAGGTAAGGGGGGGTTTCGGATGTACGAGTATGATACTTGTGTTAGCAACACAAAGAGGTTGTTTGATTGTTTCCAACAAATGGCCCAAGATGAAAATTGCATAGGGAACTGCATTGAAAGGACCGCTACTAAGCAATAGAAAGAAGCGCAGCCACTTTAGCGAGCAGTTTTCTTTATACCATCATTATTCAGAACCAAAGAGTAATGAGTCTTTGGCTCCACATTAACATTTAGAAAATTACAAGGTATCATTGCAGAGGGAAGAGGAAGCAGAAATATAACCCTTAATTTAAATTTCAACTTAAAGGCATGCTATCGAAATCTAACAGAGTGCAAAACTTAAGAGAAAGCCTTCTGCCCACCGAGCTTAGTGAACATAATAGCCCATAACTATACTATGGATGCTACACCAAGGTCATACATTCTCTGGTCACTCACAGATCTAATCTTAGAGTATCTTTACATGATCAAATATCAGAAATAGGACGTTAAAAGTATGACAGAGGAAAGATGGTGTTATTTACAAATTACAGCTGGAACAGGGATACCAATATAACCTCAACATCACATGAATTCACCAGGCATGTAACACATTCACACTAGTACATCCACTGCAAACAAGAAAGACGAACTTAAAGTTTATTTTCCAGCTGTCAATATACATTAGGACAATCAAATAAACAACCACCGTCACAACATTAAACATAGTTAGTCCTGAATGGATAGAGCCCAAAGCTAAAAAAATTGTGTGTCCAATAGTGATAGTACGCTTTCCGCTTGTATAGTAGTTCATAACAAGCACCAATGCAAAAACAATGAAAATCTGTAATATAAAGCACCTAAACCTATTTTAAAAGGAAGGACAAAAAAAAAAAGGACAATGTGCTATATTCTATATGCACTAAATTTCTATATTAGGGTTAATCTGGAATCATATTTTCTGAATACAGATTTAAAACAAAAATTCCATACTATATTGCAACTAACCAAGATTAAGCAACTGGTAAGCAAGTAAATCACCTTCAAGAATCTTAATCTCAGATAATTATACTACAGCAGCACTATCAATTTGGTTCACCTCTAATCAACCAAAGAGACGTAACTAGTTATAATGTACTCCATGCTATTTCACAAAAGCACACATGCAAACCACATAAAATTAAGTAAGTCTATAGTCACAGAATAAAACAGAAAAATATAATTCTCATGAAAAACATATCCATTTATCCTCCGAAGTGTAACTACCATAGAAATAAATGACCATAAGCTAAATATCGAAAAATTAGCTAGCACAGCTGATGAATTCTATTTCAAAATAATATATTTTTCCACAGTTATACACGAAGAACAAGTCAGAATATAAGTTCCATCAGCGAATGTACTTTGCAATGCGTCATCTGAAGAACGTGCACGCAATTCCAAAGACATAAACGGGCATGAGGTAAAATACGATTAAAATCAGCTAGTCTTTTCTATTACATATCGCCACATCAATACAAAGGCGGGATAAAAGTTAGCGTCAATTAGATTAGTTAGTGAATTCTAGTCCAAAAAATATACACTACCTCATAATTGTAACCATTACTTGACAATCACTATTTCCTTCTGTATATCAGTGGAAAAATACATAAACTGCCATTAAGGCGATATATTAACAAATGTCAGCTATCTTAGTCTGTAAAGTCGGTCTTAATATTACATGTATTGCCAAATCAACAACATCATGACCTAGGATAAAGGCTAATTTCAATTAGCTTAGCTGGTTAAGTCTATTCTCACAAATGTGCATAATGCCAACTAAATGTAACCATGAGCTAGGAAAAAGGCAAATGTCAATTCGCTTAGTCGGTAAATTCTAGCTTGAAATACAGACACAATGCCACCTAAATATATACGGAGTATAACCCTGAGCTACTTGGAAAGCAAAAACTCAGTAATATTGAAGCCAAAACATATACATTATCAGGTTTACTGAGAAATCTTACCAGCCAAGGATGGGACCGGAAACCATTCGGCTAACCGACACGAAATTGGGCCAATTTACAAAACTCTCTACAAATCCACCACCTCCACTACTCCCCCTTCTAATACCTCCAACAATGCTATCATTCACAGCTTGAGTATCACTCTCCTTTCTATCTCTATCACCATTGCGAAACCCTAATTTGATAGGAAACCTCAATTTAGTCTTCTCGAGGAGCCGCAAAGCGTCGAGCTTCCGCGGCGGGGGCAAGACGACATCGTATTGGACAAGCGTAGGCGTGGCGGACTGCGAGAGCTGCCATGGCGGAGAGGACAGGAAGAGGGGCCCGTAGAAAGAAAAAGGGAAGAGGTGTACGGAGGTGACGTCAGCATAGAGAGGCGAGAGAAATGGAGTACGTTGTGAAAGGAGAGAGAATTGGCGCGGCGATTTGAAGAGGATGGTTGTTATGGTAGTGGTTGATTTGGAGGATTTTAGGATTCGTTGGAGGCATCGGAAGATCGCCATTGTTAGGGTTCGTAATGGTGAAATTGATTTAATTGATTGATGTTGATTTGGGGGTTTTAGTCAGGGGTTTTGACTTCTGACAATTGACTTGTTATGATATTTGAGACAAGTGGTTGTAGGACTGCACCTCCGGGCCAGATTGGATTACATCGGAATCGGTTTGCACCGAAATAGAATGTTAAACATATCTAGACAGGAGACCAAACCAATCATCAATATCTAGTACGAACTGATTTACGGTGCGAACCGTACGAACTACTTATAAAGGCTGACTTTTATTATCCACTCAAAAGCCCAATCTCTTATAACTTACCTACGACCCAACATTCATAAATCATATCCAACCATATTTTCAATAAGTGCTAGAAACCATAACCTTCCACCACCACCATCAGTTGCCGCCTGCCACAGGCGACCACCAACAGACGCCATTTCTCCCGGCGACACCTCCGTCTACCTTGCCATCAACAGACATCATATCAGCCTCTTTCGTTCTCTTCCTCTTTCCATCCTCGACCTGCCGCCGCCGATGACGACGACCACCATGATGCCGACACAAGACCGGCGCATCTCCGGCGATTAAGGTGATGTTGGGCTCGTAAGCACGACGGAGTCTCGTCAGTACGGTAGTGGGTTTGCTTGAGATACATCGAACTCGTAGGTCTCGAATCAAAATGACCCAGATTTGATAACTAAGAGAGCAATCGAAACAGCGGAAAGCTCATGTTGTTCAAGATGCCCTACAAAAATGGTGGTAACCAACACAATCAATTAGATTGTGGGTTGGGTGGTACTGGTGATTGTGGGTTGGGTGGTACTGGTGATTGTGGTGGTAGGCTGGCGATGGTGATGGTGACGATAACAGTGGTGGTTGATCGTAGTGGAGCGGTAGATACGCATAATACTAGCGTGGATACACGTAGTGGTGGTGGTGGTGGGGGCAGTGGGCACATATAATACCACCCTAGATACACTTTGTATTACTACCGGATACGCATGACATAACTACCGGATACATGTGTATCT